>JABUQX010020873.1:0-15000 GCA_015478945.1 Trachelipus rathkii
GGCTACTATGGCGGCGGAATCAAATGGCTATCACCCTCCTCTTCAGTCACATGCTACAGTCTTCATGCATTTCCTGATGACTCAATATTTTCTCCTTTTCAAGCAGTAACTGGAAGGAAAAACAAATCTTTGTCCTTTAGAACTCTTCAAATACCTAAAAATAGAGATTCTTACAACGACTTCATTAGAAAATTTATGGCTCACATAAGTTTACTGGATTATTATCGAAACAGTTACCTCGCATCTCTTGTCATTTCAACCAGTGCATGATAGTATTATATCATTCCCTGCCGAACTTCAAACCTGTTAACCTATATCTTTCTTTGAAGCTCGAGTTTGACATTCGGAAAGTTTTTGAAGACACACCTACAAGGCTCTTCACGAATGAATTGATCGCTATAAGAATACATTACTACTTGATGTGATCGCCGGACAAATTGTGATCTCGACAGCTGGTCCGTTTGAAAGCCTGCTTACTCCTTCGACATGGCGATTGTTCCTCGCAATAACGGAATGGCTGATATTGCCATTACGCAGATGGCTCCTGAGAGCGGATACTGATGATACGCTACATCTAGACGAGCGACATATGCTCTATTCGATCAGGGATGAAATGATTACGCTTTTTACGACGCGTTTACTTCAGCTACTAGAACAGCAGCGGAACATACATTATTAATCTAGACGCAACCCAGTGCTTAGGGTGTGTTTAAAAGTGATTAATTAATTAATTTAGTTGCGTAAAAATACACTCCACTTTTAGGGGACGAAGTGATATGTAGTGCTCATCGCATAGTATTAATTGTATCCATAGTTGTGGTGTTAGATAATACTCTTTTAAAAGTACTTATGAAATATATGAGTTAACCTATTTCATTTAGAGAAAATTATTGAAAGAAACGAAGTTTGTATAAAATGTCAATTTTTATCGATTCTATGAGTTTATGATAATAGATAATTTGTTTTTAACCTTCTATTTAATTTAGTTGTTTTTTCTTTGTCGTGCTTGTGATCGGTATAGTGGTGAAATAGATCGTGTTTTTGTGATATAATGATTGTTTATCATGTTTTCGTTATAAATTATTAAGTCTATATTAGTAATAAGTTGAGTTATTATTTCTTAGAACATATTGGTAAAAAATGCAGCTTTTGGCGGTAATCTTTTTGATGGATAGAGAGGATATATCTATTAAAATGAACGGATTGATGTCTTCGTTTGTGAAATGAAAACTGTAAGAGTCGGTTAAACATTAATATGAGTTAAGACAAATTAAATAGTTGTTAGAGCTGTTGATAGATAATGGCACATCGTTCTACTCATTGTTAGATATAGGTCATGAGAATATAAACTTCTATAAAGATAATAAAAACTGTAGACGTGTGTTATACTACACTACTCACACTAAGGAAGATAATATGTGAAACTTGAGTGCTGCGGTTTATCACACTATAAGACTAGACAGTATCCAAGCGAAGGTGGGGAAGATGCGACTTCCAAGAGAAAAGCAACATAGCCAGAGCTGTGTATTTAGGAATCTTCTATAAGCGTAAAATGGAAGTCATTTTGTGAGACTTCAAAGGAACCTCAACCGAAACCCGTGTAGTGGAAGGTATGCAAGAAGAGGATAACTGTAACAACGCTGCCTCTAACATATATACTAGTAATATATAATGTTAATATACTATTAGTATGTTTATCATCCCACGTTCAAGTGGTAATTTAACTATACTATATATATATACTATCTATATAGGTTAAAAATATTCATTAGTACATCACTTCTATTACTAATATACTATATTATATATCTATTTGGGCACTTCCGTTCTTTAGTCCGCTACAGTGTGCCGATCCCGAGCGGATTACGCAGAATAAGGTGGCTGAGTCACTAAGCGAGGCTGCGGCCAGATCGTCAGGCAATTCGCTGGGACTTGCGGCGTGCGAGATCACAAATCTAGTTTCCCGTTCATTCTTTTGTTCGAGCACCGTTTTAAAAAGAATGACAGATATAATTAAACTAGAGGTATATTGGTTTTATAAAGATGAAATTGCAACTAATATTTTATATTTTAAAGTTTATACTAATTATACTTTAGTCTAAGACTTATTGTTTCTTTAATAATTAAACTTCCAAACCCATTCAACCTCCTTAAAGGTACCATATATAATAAATACTTTTAAATTGATTTTAAAGACTGAATGGCAATTACCCTCATCTGTAAATCTGTAATTAATTATATTATCACTATAATAACTAGGGCAATATCTAAATAATTCTGTTGAAGAAACCCGCAATATATATATATTATTTATAATATTATAATTTATTTATATATACTCTATATTATATATATATATAGATACCTGTATATATAATATATATATAATATACTATGATTATATATATATGTATATATTATTTTATATATATACATTAATATATATATATATATATATATTATACATTTATACTGTGTGAATCTTAAAGTAGATTTACTCCGCATGATATCTCCGAATTACTTATAGTGATTATCAGGAAAACTGATAACATGTATCGAGGATCAGCGTATGAAATTTGTATGGAAAATAAAAAACACTTTTTTTTTTCATTCTATTTTTTATATCTTAAAAACTACGATAGGTACAACGAAAACTAATAACATATTTAAGGCGGGCCCAGCGTATGAAATATGTTTGAAAAAAAGATTTTTTTTTTTTTTTTAAACTAAAAGAATACCCCACGGGTAAATCAGAAGATCGCAGAGTGCGGGTTCTCGCCTCACTCGTGGAGCGACTGGTGTACCTATTTCCCAAATACCCCCTCCGGGGAGGGTTCTCCGGAACCGCCCCTACTTGTTGGATAATTTGGAGTTGTCCGCGGGGGTACTCTCGCGCGCCATGCCCTAACAGGGTATGGGAAAACACGTTCCACCCCGTCTGTACCAACCGTCGGCTCGAGCCCCTAGATTGCCGTGTAATACATACGCTGATTCCAATATGTTTTTAGTTTTCTTCTACCTATCGAGATATATTTGGAGATTTATAAAAAAATATTAAAAAAAATTAATTTTTATTTTTTCCATACAATTTTATACGCTGATTCCTATATGTTATCAGTTTTCTTGTTACCTTAATCTTAGTTTTTCGGATATATACATGCGGTAAACTTCTTTAGTTAGGCCTCTATTACTATACTATATATATATATACTATATATTATATAATTATATATATATATAATATTATTAATATATATATATATTAATTTATATATTATATTATTATATATATATATATATAATATATATACTATATTAATATATATTAATATTAATATATATATATATATTATATAAATATATATAGTATAGTATTTTATATATATAATATTATAATAATATATATATATATATATATATATATTAATATATATATATTATATTATATATAATATATATATTTATATTATATATATATATATTAAATATTATATACTTATAATATTATATATATATATATATATTATAATTAATAATTATAACTATATATTAATATATAATACTATATATTATATATATATATATATAATATAATATTAAATATTAATAAATTATATGTATAATATATAATATAATAATATATATATATAAATATATATATTTTATATATATATTTATAATTAATATATATATATATTATATATATATATATATAATATACTATATATATATATTTATATATATATATTGATTTTACACAGAATTGATTAATATAATAATATATATATATTAATATATATTATATATATATATATATAATATATATAAATTATAATATTATATATATATATTACTATATATATATATATATATCTACCCGGTACAGTATTCTTCTCCATTAGCGCGGTACCTATATACCTGTTATGACCCTACGCCCGGAGTGCGAGCGGGAATAGCCCGATGATCTCCTTTGTGAGTGTTTATATTCACCAGAGGAGGTATCGACAAGCTATTCTTTTAGCTCGTCGTGCGTAGTGGAGTACTTAAACACTTGCACGCTCAACTGCTAGGGTCCAGGATTCGAATCCCAGCCTGGGGAAAATACAATTTAGGGGTTGTATTTATTACTATAAATATTATATAGTATATAGAATATATATATATATATAATTATATGAAATATAATTTATATATAAACTTATATATATAATATATATATATATATATATATAATATATATATATTATATTTATTAATATATTATAATCTATTATAATTAATGCTGATACGTAGCATTAGCATCTACTCTTCAGGCGTCGGAGGCTTTCATGGATTCTACTAAAGTCTTGGACGAAATAGACCCTTCTTATGGGTGGACAGGGTTTTTCAAAATATTTCAGAGGGAGGCAGAATGATTTAGGTTAGGACTCTTAAATAAGCAATGAAGACTGCCTGAAAGTGAACTAACACCCGGAGCACTCCTCTCTCTTACCAGAGACATCTTCCTTCAGCTATTGACACAATGTATGTTGAACTGTGTTCATAAAAATATAATACACTCTCCCATTTCCTGCGGCTGTAGAGCGAATGTTTAGTATTGGTGAGATATAATTGAGGGGACAACAGTAGGTCAGGTCCTTAACTGCCTTTTTCAAATGAGCACCTAATCTTTTTGAAAAGGTAATATGGACCTCCTGTCCTTTGTAGGCGACCTAAATTAGAAACAAGTAAATCTTGAGATTTTGTAAATATTTCAATTATTTTCTCTATATAATATTTTAAAAATTTTTTGTAAGGATATAAACTAATTTAGTATTTCATATTAAAATCTTTTGTGAAGTCGGAAGACGTGCGGGCGTGCGGACGTGCGGACTTGCATTAGCGGAGGTTTGATGGTCTGAATAGGTGCGGGGGAGCGCTAGCGGACTACGTTTTTCTCGAGGTGCGGAGGTGCGCTAGCGACTACCCCTAAATGGCGGGGTGCCCACCTCTGATATAAATATCTATATATAAATATAACATAAAATCTATATCATATACTATAAATAGAATAATCGTTCAAATATATATGTAATATTTAGACTTTGAATGGAATAATATATTATATTTATAAATTAATAGAATATTAATATATATTAATATATTATTTATTAATATAATATATATATATATCTATAATATTCGCGGAATAATACTGTACCATTTAGTACTATTGCAATCAATAATAATACGCTTAAATTTGTTTTAAATTCACCAAAAAATGGTGAACACGACAATACGAGAAACAAAAAAAATTTAAAAAAAATTATTTACAAATTCCTGACATAGCAGATTTCATTATAGGACCGGAAAAAAGCAATGATTTGGTATCGATTGAGAAGCGCAAAATTTCGAATTTGTTTTCAAAATTGGATAATACATGTTATTGAATAGAGAAGAAGATCATCATGAAAAAATAAAGTCAAACTATTTAGAGGAAAATTGAGGATGACAAGCGTTTGTTTTTTAAACCGTCGAATAGGGAAGACATTTGTTAATAATGTTAAGGAGCATTTTGTAGCGAAATGGAAACTTCTTTTCCTTAGATGATATAGTTTACATTTGTTATGCGGAAAGCTCAAGAGATTAGAATAGGTCCGAAATGGTATTTACGCAGCAGATGCTATAAATGAATATATAATACATATTACATATAATAAAGTAATTATATATATAAAAGAATTAATGTAATATATATACTTAATATATATTTCTTTTATAAGATAATTATTATTAATATAATATCACTATATATATATTTATATATTATATATATATTATATTAGAATATATACTTTAGTTTATATTATTATACTTTATATTTATAATATTATATTAATAATAATATATATATATAAAAATAACATTATATGATTATATTATATACTATAATACTATTTATATAATAATATATATAATAATTTATTGGTTTTACTCATTATTTATTGATTTCAATTAATAAATTTAATTAAAAATCAGTTAAAAATTAGGTGCAATTCGCTGTATATTTATGCACGTCAGTGTTCGATTTTATATATTTTTTTTTTATATAGTAAATTATTGTCCTACTTATAGATTGAAACTAACAATACGAGTTATCAGTGGGTAATCGAGGACTATGTTCAAAAGTTCCGAAATATTTTAAATTTAATTTTTTAAAGATCACAATTTTGTTATAATTATTTCTCATTAATGGCATATCATCGTAAATGGTACGTACCTTACAGAAAAACCACATTCATATTTGGAAATCATGCTGTATTGAAAAGCTTATTTAGAAACAAAAATAGTAAAACAAACAAAAAAAACAAAATATTTTTCAAAATATAAATATATGAAAAATATCGATAATTACATGAAAACAACCTAATCACATATTTGGATATCAGCAGCACGTATAAAATACCTATTACAAAATGTAAATATATAAAAAAAAATAGGGGCTTCGAGCCGACGGGGGGACTTTTCACACATCCGTAGGGGCAGGGTTGGAGGAATCCCCCGCGACACCCAAATACACAGAGG
Organism: Trachelipus rathkii; assembly: GCA_015478945.1. NCBI lineage: Eukaryota > Metazoa > Arthropoda > Malacostraca > Isopoda > Trachelipodidae > Trachelipus > Trachelipus rathkii. The sequence continues at coordinate 6,565 of JABUQX010020873.1, forward strand.
GTCGTCCCCCGCTGAGGCTGAGAAACCCTGACTCTTTCCATCTTTGCGGATTACATCTTGGGTATCCCTTTAGTTAATAAAAAAAAGCAGCTTTATTTTTGGCAACTCTGACGCTCTATTGCTTTTGCCACAGATAATCGAGAGAAAAAATCGATCTTACATACGTTCGTTCGGACATATATTACGGTTAACATCCTTTTAAAGGACAAGTTCCTATATATATAGAAACTCTATATATATATTTAATTATATTATTAATATACTAATAAATAATATATATAATATACATGATATATTATAATATATAGTTAATGATATCATATATATATTACTATATATAAGGAAATAATAATAAATATTATAGTAAAAGGGGTAAATTTACTATTTCGCGGACAGCAGTCTCAACACTTATGACGTTCCATTCTTCGATATTGTTGCGCTTCGATTAAAATCGTAAAGATGTCGTATACTTCTTGACTCGTTTATAATTGATTTATGGAATCGATATTTGGTAATATCGATACAATAGTAATATATATACTATTATAGAAAGTATAAATAATATGTAATTGGAGTATATATATAATACAGTATAAATATAAATACATATATATATAATATATAGATAATAAATTAGTAAATATATATACTATATATAAATTGATTTTATGCTGTAGTATAAAGATAACTCCTTGAGTGATTCTTCCCTTACCAGGATTAGATCCGGGCCCCGCGAAACGGGTAATGACCCAGCGATGTTACAATACAAGCCTACGAACAAGCTAAAAGATACCTCTTAAACCTATGATAGAAGTGCGCACTTCCATAGGAAAGGACCGTGTGACCATGGGCAGAGAACAGAAATACCTCAGCCACACAATACTCGCTTTGCACACAGGAGTCAAAAGAGTAACAAAGGAACCCATAGTAGAGAGATCCTGTCTAGATCGCGAGTAATAATTTGAGGTCATAGATGGTACAATACTGCAATTAAACAGCAGTTCAATTTGTATAGATAAAATAACTCCTTGAATGATTCTTCACTTAACAGGATTAGACCCGGCCCTCGCGAACGGTATGCAAAGCGTGTTACCACTCAACCACGGCAAGGGTCCGGAAGCCTCCTTCTATCACATTAACCTTCTCGTGAATGGTGGTGGATTTAGCGTATACCATATTAATAATGAAGTGATAGTGGTGATAATGTAATAATGTTAATAATAAGTGAATAGTGGTGAATAATTTTAAAATACAGTGAATATAGGGTATAGCGTAATAATATTAATTAATTAAGAAAGTGTATTGCATTATAGATAATTTAATATTGAAAAATATTAGTAATGTGAGGAGATTACTTAGTGGAAATATAGCATGTATGTTTGTAAACTGAATAAATAGTAAACAATGTGTATATAGCATTAATATCGTATTTTATATATTATATAGTCGGAAAATTTTAACCGACTCCACAACGCTGGTCACTTGTATTGAGATTTTGTAAAAAATAATATAAGTTCTAAAAATGTATTTAATTATAATATGTGTTCCGGGTGTAAGTATAGCTGTATGAATATCTTTAAATATCCGCTAAAATTAAAAAAAAAAAAAATTGTATCAATTATATTTCAAAGTATCGGTTAATTCGTCAATTACTAGAAGTTAATGCACGACCTAATAATGTTTCTTGCCGATTTTCCGATGCACCACTACTGTTCACTCTACCAAAACACGATTAACTGAGAATTCATACTTGTTGACTTATCCCAATACGTTTTTAGGTAAACTTAACTATAATTAACACATTGAACACAAAGATGTAATGAGCTATTTATTTTACTTTTTGAAAATGGTTAATCAGTGGTAGTAAAATGATTCTGTGAATGGCTTAGTGCTTTTAGTGGTGACTGTGTGTAATTTTCTCTAGTAATATAATTGACTTTTTAGTGATTTCAGTTTCTTTACCACCAAAGTACAGTAGTTCATATAAATTATTTCAAATGGATCTGTTCTCGGGCAAATGCCAGTCGCGCCCTTCGATGTGCTGTGGTGAGCCATGGACCTATGGCAGGCTTCCAGAGCAGGTAATTATGTTCCGCAAGGCGTCGACTCACTGTATTTTTCACTCACCCTGATGCCGTATACCTCCGCCAGCTGTATCTGCGGATGTCGTGCCCTTGTGTGGCGCTCTCGTAATGAACGCAGACGTATAAATTGGTCTTCCACGGGTGTTGTGGCCCTGGGCCTACCTTGTCCTCTCCGGCGATCATGTGTCAGGGTTTCCTGGTACCGTTGGACCACCCGTGCAATCGCTGTGTGCGCTACACCGAACCGTCGACCAAGTGCCCGGTACCCGTGTCCTTCTGCGTGAAGTGATGTTTTCTGCATGCCATGATCTCTTGACAGTTGACGCACTATCCTTTCCATGTTTATTGGAGTCGCTTCGTTCATGAATGATCCATCACTCGATTATACCCCCCCGCCATAACCTACCCCACCTCTCCCAGGTCTAGTTACGTGGTTTATGTTTTCCTAAATTTATTGTGGTAACGTCCCCAATACTGCAGCCAATTCTCTGGGTGATGGTTACATAGTTACACTAATGCTGTCGTCCGTGTTGGTGTAGGGTTTCATGAGGTTAGGGGAATTCCCGTTCATGCGAGTGGCAATTACCCTAGTGGTGCGTTATTTTTGACGAGTAGTATATATATATATATATATATATATATATATATATATATATATATATATATATATATATATATATATATATATATATATATATATATATATATATATATATATTATTATAATATAAAAATATTTATTTATTATTTATATAATTAATATATATATACTATATATATATATTATATATATTATATATTATATATATATATATATATATATATATATATATATATATATATATATATAATTTTTTTAATATGAAAGTAATTTCTTTTTTCTTTCAGATTTCATGTATTAAATTAAAATAATAAATTATAATAAATTATTATTTTGAAAAACATTTTAATTTTAATTATTAGCCAAATCCAAACCCCTCATGGCTTCCAGTATTGCTTGGAAATTTTTTAACAAAGATAAAAACGAGAAGTTTTCAAAGTGCATTTACGCCAAGCTTCCATATCGAGAGGTGGAAAAATTGTTAAAACTTTTACCACCACAAGCATGATAAATCATCTCAAAAGATGTCATCATAAAAACTTTTTAAAGGAAACTGGAAATATGAAAAGAGAAAGTTCCGAAACCAAAGAAGCTGGATGTTGATCAGTAACAACGGAAACTCATATGCAAAGACAAGCTACTTTAACTCAATTAATAGAGAAGAAAAAACTGTACGATATAAATGGTAAACGATCCAAAAAAAATTCATTATTTCATTAGTGAATTGATGTAATTATAATATTCTCAGCAGAAAATATTTTTCTGAAAAATATAATCCCTAAGATATTTCAAAAAGTTCAGTCAAAAATTCAGAAAGCTATTGATGATGTAAAATATATTTCTTTAACCGCTGATATTTGGATAGCAACTACAAACAATTCTCCTTCAAGTTTAACTGCCTACTAGTTGAAGAATGATTTTCAGCAAGAAAGAGCTGTTTTGCGAATTGTTCCCATCGAAGGTCCTCACTCAGCTACACGAATTACTGAACAGATAAACAATGTTCTTGAACAGTATAAGTTGACAAGTGATAAGATATTTTTAGCACTGAGAGATTCTGGAGCAAATATGGTAGCTGGAATCAGGAATTGCAACTTGGAGGCATTATCATGCTTTACACATACACTGCAGCTGACCCTAAACGAATGCATATTTTCTCAACAAGCTGAGAAAACTATAATTACAGTTAATAGAAATATTGTCACACATTTTAATCCTTCTGCTGTAGCTGTAACAAATTGGAAGGTTTGCAAGACAACTTAGGTTTGCTGAAACACAAATTAATTCAAGACGTTTCAACTCGCTGGAAATCTACATAATACATGTTGCAAAGAAACTTGGAACAGCAGATAAAACCTTGTCACATCTTCTATAGATAATAAAATTCCTACTTTGAGCCCATATCAGTAGTCTCTCGTTGAAAAAATTGTTCTACTTTTAAAACCAATCAAAGAAAATTACTGTGGAAGACAGCAAACGAGAAACCACATCATCTTCAATAATTTCCACAATAGAGTCTCTGAATTTATTCTTATCAAAAGCAAAGAGCACTAGTTCCTTTAGTGGCATTAATACCAAAATCGAAGGACTAGAAAATTCAATAAAGAAAAGATTTTCAGCATATATAGAAAACGTCTTTATGTTTGTCGTCTTTATTAATTAAATCCAAGATTCAAAATGAAATTTCAAAAAGAGGATATGGTAGAAGAAATAAAAAGATTGATAATTGATAACTTAGAAGATGATGATAATTCAAAATCTCAAGAAGAATTAAATTTTGAAGTTTCTACTTCTGGAGATGATCTAGATGGAGAAGAATCTCTTAAGTTTTTTCCAATTTAATTGATGAATTAGCTTCTGGTAAACTAAAGAATGAAGATCATGTTTTCAAAATGAAAGAAAAAAGTCACAAAACGAAACGAACGTTTCGATCAAGAATTAAAAAAATATTTACATTAACCCCTTGTACGAAGACATGGTGGCCCATTTTTGTGGTGAAGTTCAAAAGAACTTTTTCCTAATTTGAGCAAAAAGCTATGAAATATCTTCCATTGAAAGTGAAAGAGTTTTCAGCACTGGAGGTAACCTAATATGAGCCGGCAAGAAATAGGCTATGTCCTGAAAATGGTTAAATTCTTATGTTTTTGCATTACAGTTTAACGGTTTTAAAGTTTAAATATTAAATTTTTAATTTCTTTATATGTTTAAAGTTTAAACTTATATATATATATATATATATATATATATACTATATATATATATATATATATATAATAATTATATATATATATATATTATAAATATATATATATTATATATATATATATATATATATATATATAATATATATATATATATATATATATATATATATATATATATATATATATATATATATATATATATAAATATATAATAGTATATAATATATATATATATAGTTATATTTATATATATATATATTATATATATAATATAATATATATATATATAATATTATAATATATATATATATAATATAATATAGCCTATATATATATATATATATATATATATATATATATATATATTATATATATATATTATATATATTTATATATATATATATATAATATATTATATAATATATATATATATATATTATATATAATATATATATATATATATATAAATATTATATATATATATAAATTAATATATATATATATTATATATTATATATACTATATAATATTATATATATATATATTATATATATATAAATATATATATATATTATATATTAAAATATAATGATATATATATATCTATAATATATATAATATATATAATATATATATATACTATCTATATATATATTATATTATATTATATATTATATATATATATATATATATATATATATATACTGTATATGTATATATATATAGGAGAAAGGTACCTAACTGTTACACGCTAGTAGTGTAAATTAGTAAATGTACTGTATATCAAACGAAAGTTTAAATAAAAATAAACATTTCTAGGGGTGAACGAAGAAGTTTTCAAAGTAAATAAATTTTTTTGTGAATTCTGTTGCGAACTAGTTTTTTTGCGCGTTTATTGAATTCAATAAAATATATGGGAAAGAACGTGTGTTGAGCGTTCTGTGTGTTTTTTCAAGAAATTAGTGTACGGTAATGCTATCCGTAACTGTTCAAGATATATTTTTAATGTGTCAAAGTGATGTAGAGTCACTAGCGCATTCGCAATGTAAAAAATTAATTAGGAGTAATAAGAAATGCAGAAAATGTCGAAGAGAATGCAAAATATATTGGAGAGTAGACAAATATTTTTTTCGGTGGCCTGGGTGTAAAAACAGTATGAAACTACGCCGAAGCCATTTTTTAAATAAAACAAAATTAAGATATGTAACCTTTTTTCAAATATTGTTGTATTTTTTTATCAGCTAATCAGCAAGGAATGTAGAGGTAACACCTAACGTGCCTAACGTTCGAAACGTAACCAAGCCTAACCTAACCTAACATGACCTAACCTAACCTAACCTAACCTAACGTAAAGTAACGTAACGTAACCTAACCTAGCTTAACTTCACGTCATTTTACCCCTAGAGCATCTATTTATGTATCATAGAGGCTACCTGCCAAAAAAAAATTTTTTATCCGACCTCCTGTTCCGTGTGGCCGTTAAGTAACTTTGTCCATATATGCAGTTTTAAGAAAGTATCTGGCAACTGCCATGGTTGAGTCGATAGAATAGAAATTAAAGTATGAGTCCATAAATTAATGGTGGCTTGACTCTTGGACGAGGTATTTCTGACAGCATTCTGACAAATTGGATTCTTACACTGCCCATTATTCTCGATATTGTACAGAAGATTGAATAATTCTAACATGTATCATTAGCTACAACAAAACATCATACAGAAACCAGCATCTCGCGAATATCAAGAGGTGAAGATGTTCAAAAGTTTGTAGGCTGGTGGTTTTCGTCTCACTATCACTTCGTTGTTGAAGAAAATGTTATATAAATTAGTAATGGAGCACAAGGAGACGAGAAAATTAATCGTTACAGAGCGTACAAGATCGGGATGTGTTCAATGACGAGTATAATTGGTGACAACTTCAACACTGTTAAGTTTAATTAAAAAAAACTAGTTATGCCTCTAAAAGGATTTAAACCAAAAGTAAACATATATAGTGAACACATTCTTATTAAACTTAAGATAATTCCCGTAGAATTTCACTCAATAAAAAATCTTATTAAGAGTTAAAGCATTATTTTGAATTTGAGTTGGCCCCCCTTATTCACTTTCGCTCTTTGATGAAGTAGGAATGCACAAAACGAGAAAATCGATGTTTTATGAGTTGTTTACTCCTGTAACTGAGAATGTAATTTTCGGTAATGTTATGTACATTATTGACAATATTTCTTCTTCACCGAGCTGTCTGGCATGCCAATGAAACGTTTTCTTCTATCTTAGCGAAATACGCGGACTACGTAAAACATTATTACAAAGACAACGGCATCGTTGTTTTCGATGGATATGCGGGTAATATAGCTGCCGAAAGTATGAAAACTGCTGAGCGTCTTCGACGAATACAGAAATATACTTCCGCAAATCTATCATTTGATGAGTTGATGTTAGCAACAATGCCTTAAGATCAATTTCTGTCGAACAATAAAAAAAAAAGAGTGACTCATCTCCAAGTTATGTGAGAAACTAAAAAATAAACATTTTGCTGTGAAACAAGCAGTCGAGGATGCTGACTCTCTAATAATTAATACCGCTATTGAAATAGCAGATAATTACTAATGCGTGGTAGTAGTTGGGGATGGACATTGACCTTTTGGTACTGCTGACAGCATTATCTTCATCTCATTCAAATATGTATTTCTTGAAATACCTATTTGGAAAAGGAAAAACAGAAAACACAAGGTATTGTTCTTGCAAGTTCAACTTCTCAAAATAAGTACATGATAACATATTGTTTTTACATTCTTTAGTGTTGCGACACAACTTTTTCAGACAAGGCAAAAAATATTTGCTAAACTTTTAAAAAATAACGATAAATCACTGACAGTTGTTCAAATTTTCAGAGATCCAAACGCTAACCCAGACCATATCAGTAGTAGCCCTAAGGGTTCCCAATGAATGGGTATAACTGGGGTAACCCGTACCCCAGCGTCTTTGGTGAGTGATATTTTGGCATCTACCCGGAGTGGCTACCTTTTGGGGTACTTTTCGGGGCTGCCGTTTTGTTTTGGGGGCTGGTCCCCAATGGGGTCCCATATTTCTATTCATTCGCCATGTACGTGCGTGAGTGTGTGTATACCTGACCACATGCTTATGTACTTTCATGACCGTTTTTTACCCTACCCCCCTTAGTTCATCCCTACCCCCCTATGACGTAATCACTCAGAAGTAGATTATAGGCTGGACCAGGGGTCGAGCCCTGCCAGCGTCTTTCCTGAGTGATTTTCCGTGGGCTTCCCTGTGGGAGCTATCTTCCTATGTACTTTTCCTGTCTGGCGTTTTACCCTAGGGGCTGATCCCCCTGGGGTCCCTTATTTCTATTGATTCGCCATGTACGTGAGTGAGTGTTTGTGTGTGTGCGTGAGCATATGCTCATGCACATTCACGAGCGTTTTTTACCCTACCCCCCTTTGTTCATCCCCTATCCCACTTATGACGTCATCACAGAGCTACTTTCCTGGATGTATTTTAGGCCTAACTGTGTGCTCATGTAACCA
>JABUQX010020873.1:20000-35741 GCA_015478945.1 Trachelipus rathkii
GTGCTTAATTAAGTACACCTCACCATAAATGCTTATATTTATATATATATATATTTATATATATTATATATATATAATATATATATACTAATATATATATAATATATATATATAATATATATATATATATTCTGTTTGCTATAAATTTATAATTTACAGCATATTGACTCGTAACCACGGTTTAAATAAAATGCTTGTAGGTGAAGTGGTGACTCATAATACTCGTGCTGTGACAGTAAAGACGTAAAGACGTAAAGACGCCACAGAGGGGTGGTGAGGGGAGACCCCATCACCACACAGCTTGCCATACGTCTTTACATCCTTAGGGGTAGTAAAAACACGTTTTTACATACCCTAAGGACGTAAAGACGTAAAGACGTAAAGACGTATCGCACAGAGGGTGGGAGGGGTCTTCCATGACAGCTTGCGGTACTGATTTTCTGACTTAAGGGTATGTAAAACAAAGCAATTTTAATAAAAATATGACTTGAATCAATAGATCAATAGATCAATAGATCAATAGATCATAGCTGGTTAGGAGGGTGGTTGGATGGTGGTTTGATTTACTGATTTACTGATTTAGGGTATGTAAATCATAACAATTTTAATAAAAATATGACATGAATAATAGATCATAGAATCATAGATTCAATGGATTCATAGCTTGGTAGGAGGGTGGTTGGATGGTGGTTTGATTTACTGATTTACTGCTTTAGGGTATGTAACGAAAATTTTTTATGTTATAACATGAAAAGCATAAAATTTTTAGTAAAAACAAAAATAAATTATAATAATATATAAATATATATATATATAATATATATATATATATATATATATATATATATATATATATATATATATATATATACCCTACGGATACTATCACTAACACTACCTCGATCCGCACCCATTATTATTGAAATTTTCCCATAACCAGCGAAATATTTAGGCGTTCGCGCGCGCGCCGTAATATTGCGCCTGCGGGCGCTCGCGTCGGTTTCGCGCCGGCGGTCGCGTTGGGCTGCACGTGACCCGAACCCTAGCCAGACTTCAGCTACTTTCATGAAAGTAGCCTTGAAAGTAGCTCAGCTACTTTCATGAAAGTAGCTCAGATACTTTCATGGACGTGGCTACGCCACCCTTGTACGTGGCTACGCCAAGTACACGGGTTAGATAGCAGAGGGGGGAGGGGGTGGTTACATGAGCACACAGTTAGGCCTAAAATACATCCAGGATAGTAGCTCTATGGTGACGTCATAAGGGGGGTAGGGGTTAAACAAAGGGGGGTAGGGTAAAAAACGTTCGTGAATGTGCATGAGCATGTGCTCACGCACACACACACACTCACTCACGTAAATGGCGAATCAATAGAAATAAGGGACCCCAGGGGGATCAGCCCCTAGGGTAAAACGCCAGACAAGAAAAGTACATAAGATAGCTCCCACAGGGGAGCCTACGGAAAATCACTCAGGAAAGACGCTGGCAGGGCTCGACCCCTGGTCCAGCCTATAATCTACTTCTGAGTGATTACGTCATAGGGGAAGGGGATGAACTTACGGGGGTAGGGTAAAAAACGGTCATGAAAGTACATGAGCATGTGGTCAGGTATACACACACTCACGCACGTACATGGCGAATGAATAGAAATATGGGACCCCATTGGGGACCAGCCCCAAAACAAAACGGCAGCCTCGAAAAGTACCCCAAAAGGTAGCCACTTCGGGTATAGGCCCAAATATCACTTACGTAAGACGCTGGGGTACGGTGTACCCCAGTTTTACCCATTTATTGGGATCTCTTAGGGCTACTACTCATATCGACAAAGAAGCACAAGAATATTTTGTAACCCTTTACGGAGAAAACAGCAGCGAAATTTCTTGTGTTATTATTTTTTTTTCTTTACATTATATTTATTTATTTATTTTTAGTACTAATATAGGTATCATTGAACTTAATTTATATTATTTATAGTATAGTAAAAATTTAATCACTATGTAATAATAATATTATTAATATTTTACTTTATGATATTATATGAATATGAATGGCTAAAATTCTCCTATATATAACTGAACTATTCCAGCTATTCGTTGTACGTTTGTTTTTATCACATTTTTGTACCGACAATCGATGTGGTCCGCTATATTTTCTCTGGAGCGGATCAGTAATTTTATTATTTGCATTAGAGAAACCGCTCACATATGAGAGGGTATAGATGGGATTTAAATCACATACCATTACGCTACAGGTTTCTCATATTATATATATATAGGTTATTATTTTTAGTATATATTGAAGTATAATATATTATATATATTATTTTGTATTATATTATGTTATATATTGTAATAGTGTTTTATGTAGGTTAGATTATCATTTTGTATTTGTGTGATTGGTTTCATATTTTTATTTCTTGTATTTATTTATTTTTTTATTTTAGTAGGTAGTTATTTTATATTAGTTTTAGATATTTTTTTCTTTTTTGTTTTATTTTGATGATGTTATTTATTGATTATTTTATTATATAGAGTTAACTTTATTAATAATATATTTTTTTAATATTATATTATCTAATATATTTTGATTTTATAATATTTTAGTGAGGAATTATGTATTTTTTTTATTATTTATTACAGTATATTTATAGTAAGTTATATTTATTATGTGGTATAAGTTTATTGTTCGGGTTTTATAGGGTTTTTTTGATATGTGCTGATTTTTTTGTGTTTTAACTAATTAGATATATATTATGTATAGGAGTATATTTATTGTTTTTATAGAGTGAGTTACTAATATTTTCCTGCCATTTATTTAGTATATAAGTATATTTAATTAGCATATAGGGGTAGTGTAGTTCATAATAGTATAGGTGTGTTTTGATATTAGTAGGTAGTGTTGGATAGTTGTAGGTTAGTATATATTGATAGGATTTAGATGTGTGGGTGAGGTATGTTATTAAGTATTAGCATTATTAGTTTATATTCTGTGATCAGTAGGTAAGGTAAATAGGGGTGGGATTGGGAGTAATTTAGGGTTTTATTACTCATCATCATGTCACGTATATATTAGTGTATAGTTACCTCCATTGTTGTTAAGAATTGATGTCTTTCTATTTAATGCCTAAAAGTACGTCAGATTGCTGAGTATTCTACGGTCATATTGTGTTCTCTTACTAGTACACAACATAGCTTGGCTCACATTTTTATAATCCCTCCTGTGTATTCACAATGGGACACACATGATGAATGACATATATAACAGTGATTATAGAGACTCTAGTTGCCTTGAAAAAGTTGAAACAAAGGTAAGAAAAAGCAACTTATTTGATACTCATGTATTGCAATTATAATCCAATTTATTTTGCCACTGATCAGTTTTTGTCAAAAATCAGCCATCTTGGTATCTACTCATTGGGGCTACATAATCAGCTTACTGTTTAGTGAATTTAAGGCTGTCGCGGCGATTTTGCGCTTTGTGTTTTGTGTCTTTTGTTTGTCTTACTAAATTGTCTACTGCTTTTTTTGTATGGCCTACGCTGTTGTATTTCTGTGCTTTTCTTCTGATGTAAGTTCTCTTTCAGCCTTGGGGCTTCGTTGGGCCTTTGACACTTAATTTTAGTTGGGGATGTTTTGGGGTTGTGAGAGCATCGGAGCTATCCTTGCTCCTAATGCGTTACTAAGTGTGAGATTCCATGAGTTCTGATGTGTTGTTAGCTAGAACAAATTCATTTTGTTTTTGAAATTCTTCTTCCTTCTTATCTATTCTCTGTTTACCACTGGATGTGTTCGAATCTGAGTATTTTATTTTTTTTTTTATATTTTCTGCAGACATTTTTTTTGGTTTTGTTGTTTTTAATCTTATTTTTAATTTCTTCATGAATGTGCGTTCGTAGCCTGTTTTTGTCATGATTCTTCCGAAGGTTGGTTCTCTTTTTTTACGCCTAAAGAGCCATAAGGATTCATACTCAGAACGACTCGCTTAGAAGAATGGGAGATTATTTTGTCGAGTGAAAGTTTTTTGCAAGTGTTTTCGAGAATTTGAAACAAAGATTGTAATTTCTTTTCATTCTTTCAATTCTACTTTTAAATTCATGGTACGCTTTTGATGGTGGTGGCGCTATACTGGTTCATCTTAGCTAGTGGCTAAATTGTCTTGCTATAATTTTTAAACTCTAAATTATAATAACAATCTCTCTTCTACGCTTTTCTTTTAAAGTGCGATCATTCTTTTTTATCTGATGTTTACTCCAAACCGGTTCCATTTCCTGTTGCGCTCTAATTTTTAATTGATACGATTTTTTTTTGTTTAAGCTTTCCTTGCGCCTAGCTGTGGTTTCTATAAATGAAAGTTACTCTTTCATTTGTTGTTCAGCTTAGCGAGCGCTAGCATCTGTTCCTATCTTTCTTCTGCTATAAGTTGTGTTGAAATTTAATTTGATGTAGTTGAGATTTTGCATTATAAATAGGCGTAGTAAAAGGTAAGCTTAATCCCTCGAGATCCTATCGTATCAGTATATAACTATACATATTTTAGTTTAAGATATTGATTTTTTGTATTTTTGCAGAATTAGAGGTTCTATCAAAAATCATTTTAAAAAGGTTTTAGTGTCTTTTTTTCACTTAAACTTTGCATCTTATATGTAATTTCACCATCTTTAGATGTATATGTCTTATTGTCCTGAGTGGAGCAATTGTTATTAAATCTCTAAACATAATCAATTGTTCTTTTTTGTTTTTAAAAGATTTATAGGAATAACCGTTATAATCTGTGCAATAAAGCTTGGAGAGATATCTTTTTTGTTAAGTTTGAGAGATGATAACTAGAGGGATGTGTGTTGTTGCAAGGGAAAGTAGTGAGTCAGCAAATAAAGCGAATGCATAGAAATTGTAATGATATCAATGTCAGACCATTTTTTTTTTAATATTTCTACTCTTTTACGTTTTAAAAATTTATATTTATGTGTTTGGTAGAATAGGTAACGCAGTATCATTTCGGAAGTTGTGTTTGTCTGAGTCTTCTCAATTAAAAAATTCAAAATCAACTTTTTTATATATTATTTAAAATAATTTTTGGTAAGTTTCCGAGTAGGCTCTAGTCTTAAGAACGCGTTGTCGTATTCTGTGCGAGTGGCGTTCGCGGACATTCTCAACGTAGTCTATTTATATTATCTGTTACTGTTTCTTATAAATTGAGTTGTAGTGAGTGTGGTCCATTAGTTAGAGTCTTTTTAGATATGATGCATGGTGCGCCCCAGAAGAATTGTTGTTTTTGTGATATTTATTTAAATTTAGGGTTCTTGAATTTTGTGTTCTTCAAAACTAATTTTTTCATACAAATAATCAAATTCATCATAAAGTAATCATAAATTTATTTCAGGATGTTTGATATATATAGAGATTAATGATGGGACGAGTAATCGGTAGAGTTACAGGTTTTGCTAATTTGATTTTGTTTGAGCGTCTTACGGAATATTAAACTCTAACCCAACTATTTCAGGGTTTAATTTATCATGATTTATTCCGCAGTTTAGTGTATCATTCAAAGTGACTTAGTATTTTCTTGCGTGTGTTAACTAGATGATCCAATTGATATGTTTTCTATAAATTGTTAACATGTTTATAATTAATTTCTTTTTAAAAATTAAAGAAAATGGGATCGTATGATGGTTCCTCTAAGTTATGCCAAGAAGATCGTCTCGAATATAAGCTTTTCGTCACTCCAAATGATCCCTCCCATCGAATCAGTAATCATTCCACTTGAAATCAAATAACGTATTCAAGTCCGACTTGTTTGCAACAGGGCTGGGGGTGGGGGGTGGGAGGGCCAAAAGGTTTGGTACAAAAACTAATGTACAACTTTAGTTTTTTTAGTTGCATGGTCTTTGGTTGTTTAATGGACGTCTTTTGACGATAGAAGTAACATTTTAGAGTGCAGTGATAGATAGTATATTGCATGAGGTTAGTCTTGAGATGTTAATTAAATTTTTAACATAGACTGATGGCAGGAGAACTCCAAGGGAATTAAAAGGGTTAACAGAACGATTCGAAAAATTAAAGTTGAGAAAATGATTAGTAATTTAGGTTTATCGAAAGAAAAGATGCACTAATTGCTCAAGGTTAATTAAGACAAAGAAAGTGTAAATGAGTTAATTTGTCAAAACTGATTGTTGTTAACAATGGAATCCCACATAATGATGATTTTAAAAAGTAAGAATAAAAGCGTGTTACTCAATTGAGAGTTTAGATTGTTCAGGATTGTCAGTAGAGTTTAGATATAAATATTCATAACAAATTGATTTAGCATTAGATTGGCGAGATAATCGAAGGCATAAGGAAGAAAATTTAGAAATCTCCAAATCAAGAAAGGAGACTTAAGACATGAGGAGACTTATTTATCAAATGCCAGAGTACAGATAAAGCCGTTGTTCACATCTGCACATTGGGAGAAAATTGAGTATAGAAGAGTAGGAGGGACAAGAGAGTAGAGTTTGGTCTCAGATACATATTTTTTTTAAAGAACTGGAGGTGAGGTCAAGTAGAGGTAAAGTGGTGCCCAATAGAGTGGAGTTTACTACAAATTAATGAGGAGAGTAGTTTATTTTCCAGAATGCGCCAATAAGTTTTTAATGGCGTCAATTCCTTTACATACCTTTCTCAACTTTGAAGCAGTAACTGGATTTAGAGGAGGAAATAAATGCTATTTATGAACCACCAGCAATTATTTCACATATAGTTACAGCTTGAATTAATGTTAAAGTCTTAAAAACAAAACCAATATTATTTATATTATTCTCTAATATATAACGATATTGTATTCTCCTTTTTGGGCATCAAAATCCCTATTTGAATTTTAAGTAGTCTTTAAATTTGTTAATCGGGGCTTGAAAATGCTTTTAACTAATCATAATCACTGAAGCATATTATACAGGTTTACTTACAAAGATTTTATTCTTGTAATCTAACAAATTACAATATGTAGAATAATCATCTTACAGTTAAACAAATAAGCCTAGAGCAAAGATTCAAACCCTCCTCCCCCTTCTCCTTTCAAGACACAACACAAGGAACTAAATTACTCAAAAACTCCCCAGCCGATGATCCCAATAATATTTCCAACTTGCACTTTAAACATCTAGATCTCAGCCATCACATACCTGACTAAATTATATAACAAATCACGGATAGAACTTCATTTTCACATTTTTCCATTTATAAGGCAGCAATTGAGCATGCAGAACATTTCAAAGCTCTCGATACTTTTTGAAATTTGGTACTGTTTGAAGGGAATTTTTCTCTTTAAATTTAGATTCCACTTACAGGCACTATACTTTTGTAAGTGAGAGAGTGGAACTGCACATCTTCCTGGACTGTAAAGAATCTTTAGCAGAAGGAAAACGAAATAAGGCTTGCCAGTATTGTTCAGATGTAATTGATCTTATCACCAATTCAATCTTCCAAATTTTATAATTTTATTTTAGCTTTAGGTTTTATTTAAAATATCTGATTAAACATTTTTTTTTAACATCAACAAGGATAATTATATAACTAATGCAGCAGTTTTCTTATCATTTAAAACAAAACGTTTATAATATTTTAGAATTACGATTCATAACAGAACAAATATTCTTAAGACCATTTAACCTTTATTATTCTGAAAATTTTAACATGCTTTTTGCAAGCTCTTCCTATTCTTCTAAATAATTCTAATAAAAATTATTTTGAAAATAATTTCTTTTAATTTCTTACAAGTTAAAATCGATTATATATCGATTATAATATTAATTATTTATACGATTATATTTTCGCTGAATTATCGATTATATATGAAAACGATTTTCTTAGAAATGTTATAAATACACTTAAAAAAAAAAAAAAAGGGACAAAAAAAATAACTTTAAAGTCCTTTTCAAATATTTAACTACTTTTACTCGAGTTTAATTGCAGTAAAAATTCTTTCTTCAAAAAGCAATAATAAATAAATATATAAAATAAGATAAAACTAAATAAAGTAAATAATAATAAAAAGAAAATAAATATTTATTTATTTATTGATGAATTGATAAATAAAAATTAATAAATAGATAAATAAAGTTTTGATCCTAAATTTAAAATAATTCCAATATTGTAATATTCCAGAACATAAATATTACCTTATTCGTGGGTGAGGGGATATTTGTTCTTTAGATAATGATATATTATTATAGTCTTGAGTGAAGGCTTTGACTATTATTTAATTATCTGTGGCATGATGATTTTAGCATTATACAGTATAGTAATAATATATTTCAGGAGAAAACATATAGGTCCATTTTCTTGAATCTAATACTGATATTTGATTCAACATATATTCAAATTACAATATTTATCTACTCTTTTTGAATTAAACGTGGTAATCGTTATCTTAATTAAGTAAGTGTTAATCAGTGTGGTATATATGGTTTTATGTGTGCACGTACGATAGCGGCATGTACATACAGTTATCTTGCTATCAACGTTCCATATCTTTAATGATTTGTTGCTTGGATAATTTTCTTTTGTTTTTCTTCTTGTTCATCGTCTGCTCGAGCTGTTTATTGCGCGAAAACAAAACTGGTTCCTCTCTTTTCCTTCCAGTCATGGCACTTTTTTCTTCTCTTACTTCATTCTTCCGCATCTTGCTTCACACTCGATCTCCTTGTGCCCTTTCTTTTATTGGTTATTAGTTATTTTGCCCGATCATAATTAAATTTCGCACGATTAAATTTCAATTTCAACGGGACGATTAATGCTATTCGTTGCTCTTGATGGAATATAATTATGATCACTTTATAATATCCTATCATGTTACGAACGATAATTTATTGCTAATATCTTGTTTCCATTTGTAGTGATTCAAGTATAGAATCAATATTTAAGTTAAAATTTTTAATTTTTTTAGCGTAATTAGAAAATGATTTTTGTCAATTGTATTTACTTCTCATCGAAGATTACGTATATATAAATATAATATAGTATATCTAATTTATGATATTTATATATAATTTATTCGATATATTTATATATATGATATCTATTTATATAGTTTAACTATTAGGTAGTATTATATTTATATATATATATATAAATGTGCTGTTGTGGTTGTGTGTGTGTGTGTGTGGTGTGTGTGCGTGTGTGTGTGTGTGTGTGTCAATGTGTGTGTGTGTTGGTGTGGTGTGTTGTGGGGTAAGGTGTGTGTTGTGATGTGGTGATGTTGTGTGGTGTGGTACGCATTGGGTGGTAGGTTGTGTGTGTGTGTGTGGTGAATGACGTTGACCACGGAGAGAGGTTTTAGTGTATTAGATTATGATGATTAGTGTGGAGAGTATAGGCCCAGAGACTTACGTTGATGAGTGAAGAACGAGTCTCCCGTACTGTTCCTATCGCGTTCCTGTACCTGAAATATGTATGGTAAGAGGTAGGTGTCTTTTTGTGTAAAAAATGAATGTTTCATTAGCTAAAAGGTATCACATATATTGCTTTAAGAAGAAGTGGGCAAGTTGTAAGAAGAAGTCTTTTTTTAATGGACGAATGAAATAGAATTAGAATTTTAGACCCAAATATTTGAAAGTTTGAAAGAAATCTTAATAATATTAATATATTTTATATTATTTTTATTAATTATTTATATTAGGTTTCGATTTGTGCAGTATAAGGAATTATTTGTTGGTGATGTATATCAAAATATAATATGTTATAGTATACTACTCTATATGATTATATAATGTTTTAGTATATGTATATTATATTTTATATTATTATTATGTATTTATGTGTAATTTTTATTTATTTTTATTTTTACGTATATTATTATCATTATTTTTATTTTTTAGAGGTTTATTTGTTTATATAAATATATATAATTATAAATTAATAAAAATTAAATTATATATTTATTTTATTATCATTATATAGATATATTTATATTATATATGGGGTATATATATATACTAAATAATATTTGTATTATATACTTATATTTATATAGTATATATAGTATTAATACTATTATATATTATATATTTAGTATATATATATTATGTTAAGGCAAATATTCTTAATGATAAGTTCTATGTAAGAAAAATGTTTTGTGAGATGGCAACAAAGAGTGATGTGTTATCTTTTTGATCGATTTAAACTTTATGGAATTTAAATGTTGAGGGAAGATAAAAATTATTAAAGAAGATGAATATTACCTAAATTTAATTAGGTAATTAGCTATAAAAATACTTCCAAAGATTGAAGAGTACAAACAAGATATTTGTGAAATGGTAGTTCTACCATCACTTACTATGAGGAGAGATGAGGTGCTGATCAGGGCTATGGAGACAATAAATTTTAACTGCTCCAGTTCAGGCTCCATCGTTTTAAATTTTTGGCGTCGGACCACTTCGTATTCATTTGCAATTACAAATACTCAAAATATTACATAATAATAAAACATTTTTTTTTTTATTTGCTTCCGTTCTACCTAATGTTTTGTCTTCACTTTAAAAAAGTTTGCTTTTCCTCCACTCAATGCTTTGCTTCTCCTCTGTTTCAGATCTTGGCTTTAGCTCTTGTCTTTAACTCTTGGCTTTAGATCTTGACTTCCAGATCTTGGATTTTAGATCTTGGCTTCAGCACTGCAGAACTGATTCTGGTACTGAAGGATAAAGGAACATGCTTGCTTGCCAAGGTTGACAAAGGAATTTTTTCTCAAAAAAAGCAACATGAGACAGCGTTGAGTTAGTTGTTAAAACCAAGTTCATAATGTAGAGTCAAAAAAGAAACAAAGAGGAAGAATTGGGATAGAAAGTAATGGACGAAATTGAAGAAATTGAATTTTACAATTAAAGAGAAAGGTATTTCAAAAATGTTAATATCAGAACAGAAAGAAGCAGCAACCGTGGCACGCTCGGTAGAGGGGCAGAGTCGCAAAGCAAGGGCCTGGGTTCGATCCCTCTTCCGAATACTAGGTAGCATTTACCTAAAGGAGTCTCCTTCTAGAATAGCTATACCCGGCAGTGCGTGCGAACTCTACACACACACACACACACACACACACAGTCAATAAGTTACATTGCAGTAGCAGTAGCATATGTTGTTATATATATATATATATATATATACAGTATATATATATATATATAGCAGCAGTTATATATATATATATATATATATATATATATATATATATATACATGTTATGTTCCAAAAAGCAAGTTAGCAGTATATATATATATATATATATATATATATATATATATATATATATATATATATATAAGTTGGTTAAATATATATATATATATATATATATATATATATATATATATATATATATATATATATATATATATGTATATAGTATATATATATATGGGGATCTTAAACAAAGAAAGATTATAAAGTGGAAGGTAAAGAATTACTGCCTCTCCGAATTGAATCACCGCATGTTGCGAAATGAGGACACTATGCTCGATGCTTTACGACTAAGTATCTCCCAACCCTAAAAGTTGAGTTCAAGAACAGTTTTAAAGTGCCAATTAGAGTTCCTCCTCTTCAAGACATCCCCAGGTGTTCAGCTCCGTCCAATCCATCACTCCTTATTAATATAGTTAAAGGTTGGGCATCGTACTTAGTTATTTAATTTAAAGAACATAGTGGGTTGCAAAGACTGGGTTTTTCTTCCGGGATTGAACCACCGCATGTCAAAGCATCGAGCATATTGTCCTCTTCTCAATTGCAACATGCGGTGGTTCAATCCCGAGAAGGCAGTAATTTTTACCTTCCACTTTATGTTCTTTTGTTTAAGATCTAAATAATAAATTGCGATTATGCAATATTTAATTGGAACTATTTATATGTTAAGATATATATATAGCAGCAGTATATATATATATATATATATATATATATATATATATATATATATATATATATATATATATATATATATATATATATATATATATATTTTATAGGGTATATATATATATATATATATATATATATATATATATATATATATATATATATATTAAACAAAGGGTAAAAGAAATCTCAGAAATATTGATGGGGCGCTGCTGAAGAGGACAAGGAAGTACAATAGGGTGGGAATTGAAGAGGAAGGGTAATCTTTCAGTAGAGGAAGTGCAGAGAAGAAATCCCAACTTATATGAAGACGAGAAGGAGAAGAGTTTATTTATAAGAATAATAATTATTAGTTAAAGAGAGATTTTAATTGTTTAAACATTAGTAAAAGAAGTTATTATATTTTCTATCTTGCTTTTTACTTTATTTCATTTTATTATTTATTTCATGTTCATATTTTATTATTCTTGTTTCATCATAACAGGGGTAAGGGAAAATCTATTAAAGAAGGAAATAGAAAATAACAACAAAAAGAGATTGAAAAGAAAACCTGGTGAAGAAAACGGTCGTGAGTTGCTAGTTTTGAAACAATTCGAAGATTTGTTTTTTTTGTTGCAGGTTTTTTTTGTTATTTTAATTTTTTTTTTTAAATAAATGATGCTAGTTTTAAAACATTTCAAATATCTGTTTTGTTGTTGTTGGTTTTTTTATCTTCTTTTTCTGTTTTTTTTTATTTTAAAAATTAAATTTAAATTTTTGAGTTGCTAGTTTTGAAACAATTCGAAGATTTGTTTGTTGTTGCAGGTTTTTTGTTATTTTAGACAATCTTTTAAATAAATGATGCTAGTTTTAAAACATTTCAAATATTTGTTTTCTTGTTGTTGGTTTTTTTTATCTTTTTTTTCTGTTTTTTTTTATTTTAAATAAATGATGCTAATTTTGAAACATTTAGATTTGTTTTGTTGTTGTTTTTCATTTGTTTTTTTTTCACGTTTTCTTTGTTTTGTTTTGTTATAGGATCATATCACGAACTTTCACCATGTAAGCCGATTGTTCAAAACAGCGTTAACGCGGCGCTTCTAACGCCAACTCAATAGGTCAATGAGTACTACATTATTCTATCTATAGGAGCGTTTCTAACGCTCGTATATATGAAACAATGTTCGATTAGCGTTAACGCAGCGTTTTAAGCTCTCGTAGATGGATTTTTTCCTTTTAAAAAAAAAAAAAATTGTGTAAAGAAAATGTAAAAACAAAACAAAAAAAACATGGACATAGATTGATATTTCTTTTTAAAATCAAATCTTTATTTCATGACATTAACAGTATTATATATATATATATATATATATATATATATATATATATATATATATATATATAGCAGTTATATATATATATAGGCGTTGTTGTTGTTATTGTTATATGGTTATTATATATATATGCCCATATATATATGCCCATATATATTATGCCCATATATTATATATATATATATATATATATTATATATATATTACATCTAAAAATTGTTGGCTTGAAGGATATTTATCTATATACATAAGCAGTTGGCAAAGGTGTATAAGATATGTAAAAAAAAGATGTTCAACTATTAAGATTCTCAATATTGTTATGCTATTATAATATACATATTGGTGTTTATTGATAAAATAAACAAAAATCCTTTCAGAGTGTTCATACACGGAAATCATCACTATAAGATATGTAACTCACTATATTATTGATATATATATATATATTATTGTTATTATATGAAGAAGAATAAGGAAGATATATAGCAAAAAGTTATTATTATATATATACATATATATATATATATATATATAAATATATATATATAGCGTATATATATATATATATATATATATATATATATATATATATATATATATATAGCATATATATATATATATATATAGCAGAGAGAGAAAATATATATATATATATATATATATATAACGAAGTAACCCAAGATAATTATGCAATCTACATTATTATTATTATCAACGTTGGGGGAAATCCGAGAAAACGGATCAATAAATAATTTCCTAAAGCCAAACCTTTTTTTTTTCTTTTTCTTTTTTAACTTTGAAGAACGAAGAGTTGATGCTTGGTGTTTTGTGCGTTCTTAAAACACTCTTTTTCAAAAGTGCCTCCAATGAGTGTTATGCATATTCAACATATAGATTGAGAATTTATATTACGTTTTACATATTTAAACGTTATATATATGTTGGTTACAGCAGTAGCAGCATATATATATATATATATATATATATATATATATATATATAAGTATATATATATATATATATATATATATATATAAGTTATAAGTATATATGCATATTCTTTGCCGTTAGTCTCCCTTATCTGGGGGTCCATTCCATCTCCAGAAACCAGCGACCTCCACCGGGCGAAGCCACAGGTCCTTAGGGAGGAAATCCGATGGAGTGTTCTGTAGGAGTTAGTAGTGACACACTGCAAAGAGGAGGTGATCGGTTGCTCAGCCGCTATTGGGAGCTATGAGTAGGGTGGAGAGGTTGCGTCCTGGAGTCCAAATCTGTGTCTATATTCCTGGGCCTGAGTGATGCCCAGATCTCAGTCTAGATAGTGAGATTTGCATCTCTCGTGGAGAAGTGGCTCTGTGCGGTTAGATGGATTCTTTGGGGCGAGTTTATAAGGTGATATCGGTAGGCGTTTGCTGAGGTACTGTTGTAAACATAGTTATATATATATATATAGCAAGAGTATTTATGCATGTTGTTATATATATATATATATATATGTTGCTATATATATATATATATATATATATATATATATATATATATATAAGTTAAGAGAAAGAAGATTGAAATATTATAAAACTTTTGAACCGCGGTCAATGACTCCAGCTATTCCCAATTGACTTCTCATCTATTTTTCAAACATAACGACCTATTTATGAATTTTCATTTTTAACTTATTATGAGTAGATTGGTGAATGTCTTGCTCCCAATGAAACTAAAATGTTGAAATATTTATCAGTGCAATGAATCCATGCCAGTGGTCAAAGATCCTCTCTTTCTTTCTCCTCCCTCTCCATATATATATACTCGAGCATATATAGGTATATATATAGTTATCTTTATATAATATATATATATATAGATTTATATATATATATATATATATATATATATATATATATAGTTTGCTGTTTCAAATCCTTTTCTCTATTGAAATGATAATGAAAAGTTTATTTCATGAAAAATTTTCCATAGTCTTTGTACCAGAATTGCAGAATTCTTTTATACATTCATAATAGTATGACTGATATTATCCTAAAAGATATTACATGAGATCTTTTGAATTACTTCATGGTTAAAAGTTAGGGAATGAATCTCTCTCTCTCTCTCTCTCTCTCTCTCTCTCTCTCTCTCTCTCTCTCTCTCTCTCTCTCTCTCTCTCTCTCTCTGTGTGTGTGTGTGTGTGTGTGTGTGTGTGTGTGTGTGTGTGTGTGTGTGTGTGTGTGTGTGTGTGTGTGTGTGTGTGTGTGTGTGTGTAGGTGTGTGTGTGTGTGTGTTTATGTGTGTGTGTGTCAGTTCCCCCCAAAAAAAGAAGCAGAAGGTTATTGGAGCAAAGAGCAGCATATATTTATATACAGCAGAACTGAAAATGTAATATATATATATATATATATTTATATCATATATATTTATAAGTATAAATATATGTTATAGATATATGTATGTTGTTGTATATATATATATATATGTATATGAAGTGGCGCACGAAAACGCGAAAGCGTTTCACGATAAAATGCGAAACGGTTAAACACCAATTGAGGAACGAAGTAATACCG
>JABUQX010020874.1:0-2500 GCA_015478945.1 Trachelipus rathkii
CAAAATCTCATCAATAGAGAACCTACTTTAGTGAAAGAATTTTTTCTAAAAAGTCTACCTCCAGCGGTATACGAACATCTCCACAAAATCACATCATGTGTAAGTATACACACACTCGCATACATGGCCAACGCTTTGTACGAAATCGAAAATTAGAAAATAAAAAGAAAAACAACAGCATATGGCAACAACATCCCACCAACACTCGAAATTGAGGCTACGCTGTACAAGAGAAACAAAGCAGCCTCTCACCCAAGAATCTCCAACCCCCTTTCCCCCCATCCAAGTAGTGGTAAATACTTTAAAAATTTCAACTTAGAACGTATCGGTGTAAGATAAATATATCAATGAAAAATTTAAAAACACTTTAAATCAGAAAATCAGAAAATAGTAATCAATAGTTGCTACCCCCAGACCACATACATAACCAATATAATAAAAATAAAAACAATGACAAAAATAGTGGCAAAACTACTACTATACTAAAACCACTACTACTACTACTACTACACTACTACTACTACTACTACTACTATTAATAATATAATAATAATAATAATATAATAATAATAATAATAATAATATAAATAAAATAAAATAAAAATAATAAAATTAAAAACGATAGTGGTAAATATGCAGACATTGGGAAATGAAAATAAAGTGAAAAATTGTGATACTGTGAAAAGACAAACGTAAAATCTCTGTAAATGGCATAGCATGCGCCATCTTGTGTTAAAAATAACAACTAAAATTCAGATAAAAATAATCGAGTTAAAAATATTACAAAATAATACAAATGTTATTTCAAAAATAAAGCCAAAAACGGCAAAATGTAAATTAAAGGTTTCAGGGTGAGGTGTTTTATCTTATATTTCTAATATCTCTTGTTGCATGAAAATTATACATTCATTTATATCTAATAATTATTATAGACTAGTCATGAAAAGATTTTTTTATAGCCAAAAATTTCCAACGGCCAACAGACGCAAACCGTTGAGTTGCCATCAATCGCTATAT
This sequence comes from Trachelipus rathkii, assembly GCA_015478945.1. Lineage (NCBI taxonomy): Eukaryota > Metazoa > Arthropoda > Malacostraca > Isopoda > Trachelipodidae > Trachelipus > Trachelipus rathkii. The sequence continues at coordinate 1,018 of JABUQX010020874.1, forward strand.
AAATAAATATGAAACTTACAACGTAGCAGTAGTTCTTACAAGTCAAAATTTAAAAAAAAATTTTAATGAAAGTTTCTTCATAGTGTAGTTAATAAATTAATTATTTTTTATTTCTGCTCTTAAAAGTTGTTGATAATAATATATATAACAATATCAAAACTATGTCTTAAAGATGTAGTAGATACTTGTTTAGTAATATCATGAATCTAGAGGTCACTCTCGAATAATATCGTTCACGATACGTGCAGTAAACATGGCATAACTTTCTCGCATACTGTGGATAGCTCTCTGTAAGTAAATAATTGGATACTGTAAGGAATATATTCGTAATGTGAGTAACGAAATGTTAGAGTAATTGAAACTTATCCTAACGCTAATGAATAAATTAAAACAACAGACTATTCTTCATAATTAAAGATAAAAAAAAATTAAAAAGAAGAGACGAGAGCAAATTTATGAATGAACGAAAGGATGAGGAACGCTCTGCATCTCCAATACAGACATAAGGAAATAACGATTTAACCACGATTTTCAGAATTATTCAAATCTTTTTTTTTTGTATTTACAACAATGAGAAAAAAAATTTGAGATCTATCATTTATCAATCAATAATTAAGTCATAGTTCCAAAATAAATCTATTCATTATTGAATAAGTTACGATCTTATTAAAATTAAAAATTTTCTTCGGTTTGCGTATGTCTTTTGAATGAAAATATTGATATTCGTATTTAATGACTTTTTAAATTTAATAAAGTTCGGGAAAGAGACTTTGGTAAAAACCACGTAAGAATAGAACAACGGAATGTGGAATTGACCCTATGGAGTTTCTAAATTATAATGCTATAATAATATAGAAGAGAAATAAACTATTTACATATCATTTTATTACATCGATTGTCCTTTAGTTCGATAAGTACACCTGTTTCGCGAAATATGTACTAATGATATTTTTTTTTTATCAAGATATTTAATATTTTTATTAAGCAAACTGTCAAAGCTACGTAGCCCTCTAACGGGACTTGCTATAACTATATAAATGTTCATATAAAAGCTAGCGGCGCGCTATAGCGTAGGAACAAAATGCAAATTCTAAACTGTATAAGCGAAAGGCATATCTTAAAATTTATAATGTAACAATCGAATGTATGCGCATGAATAATTATTAAAATCACTTTTCTTTCTTATTTCAAAATGCTTGAAAGTTTTTAAGCGAAATAATTTCCTATCGAATATACCTGCTGGACAAATATCACGAGAAAAAAAAAGATAGAGTAACAAAGCATCATACAAAAAAAAAAATAAAATATTAAAGAAAAAAAAAAGAAAGAAATGCCAAAGAGAGCAACCTCTCTTATTTACAAGGAATCTGTTCCTATCAAAACAACAAATCTCTCTTGCTTGTCACTCATCAGAAAGCGCCCTCTAACGGCCAAAAAACAACATATTTCTCAATACGTTATCGCACTCACAACATAGCAATCA
>JABUQX010020874.1:10000-12500 GCA_015478945.1 Trachelipus rathkii
TAATAATAATAATAATAATAATAATAATAATAATAATAATAATAATAATAATAATAATAATAATTATTATTATTATTATTATTATTATTATTATTATTATTATTATTATTATTATTATTATTATTATTATTATTATTGCTTTTCATTTAATCAATATACTTTTCATAAAATAAATATGGTACAGAAAAGATATGTAAACACCTGCATTGTTTGCATTCACTTCCAAACGCCTTAACATACAAATGTTAAAAATGATGACTCACACAAAGCAACGATTCTCCCGACTTGAGGTTGAAAGAATACAGTTTCCGAAACTTTCATTTTTTGATGTTTATTTAATATGCATTTTATCGGAGTGATGTTATGATTACATAAAGACCTATTTTTCAATACTAAAATATTGACGATTCGGAAATCGATCTTAGGTATGAATTTAGAGGGATATTTAATAAAGTGGAAGGGCTTACTACAGGTAGGGGGGAATGGGGAGAATGACTTAATCTCCCCCCAGTTTGCATATACCCCATAAGTTACAAGTGAAATATATTATTATTAACCCCCTTACCTTCAACTCCTCTGATGTCAGCCACACTTAAGGCAGCACTTTTCTTCTTGATGCGGTTGAGTCCTGTCCTCACTTCGTTCTTCGTCAGAGACCAATTCCGCCTCAACCTTTTCATTCCCAAATTTGCCGCTTCAGCAAGTTTGTTGATGCTGTGCGCCTGATGAGACTGACTGCGGTTATATTTACGTCGAAGATGATATTTGACATCTAAAGCAAAGACCTGCCAAAGTCCTCCTCTTGATTAAAGACGCGTCATAGAACGATCCTGTCTAAATAACGTTCTATTCGTACAGATTAGACAAATATACCCACGCTCCTACTAACCTTTTCATTCTTCTCAACATCTCTCTCGACTAATCTAGACTTTAGTTTTAGATATGTTATTAGCTATAGTACGCCTGACTGACGCACTGAGACTGCCGTTAATATTTCACAGTACGAAGAAAATGATTAATTTGAGCTTCTATCTCAATAGAAAAGACTATAAGCTGGCCACAATGTAAATCTTTCGATAAGACTGAAGCTATTGAGAAGCAACCTACAAAGAAGTTGAGAGCCATATATAGAGTTCAAATAGATACTAGAGAGTAAAAAAAGATAAAGAATAACTAACGGAAGATACATACATTTTCTTAAATATTATTTACATAGTGTCCTATGTGCGCGTACAAAAAAATCTGAACTATCAATAAATCATAATATTGTCCTAACAAATGATATATATGTACACATTAAATTTACCAACCATCATCAGTAATACGATTATATTTATATAATTATATATTATTATATTTTAAATATATAATAAATAATATATTATATATATATTATATATATAATATATATATAATATATAGTAATATATATTATATATATATATATATATATATATATATTATACTATATACAGTGGAGGACGCTAGCACATCGGAAAGCAATGAAATTACATCTTATGCCTTCAATGGTTCTCTCCCTTTCGGGTTCATTAATAATATATCTTACACTGGAGTACGGCTCTTTCTTATCATACACAGATAAAACACTTTTACAAACGACAACCTCTCCTTTTTAAAAAAAAAAAATATCAAAAACTAAATAAACACTATAAACAAAAATATTCAAAAAAACGATTATCCCTCTCTTTATGAATCCAAGATAGGCAGATATTAGAAATAAAAAGATAGGAGATGGTCTACCAAAAATAACACACATCCCCCACCTCCGGAACACAACAAAATAGGAGAAGAGGGATGATTCTGATGGACATATACGGTGCACAGATTGGTCACAATAATACCTATAACAATAATAAATATAATGAGAGTCATCAGAATTAGCTATCACTATCTGTTCATGAATTTGCACACATTGGATTTACTTTTAATTTATTATTTTCTCGTCCACACACCCGTCGAAGGTTCACACCTATCTCACCATACTAAAAACCTCCCAATCATGTTGATCATTCTACACTTCATCTTTCATTCTCCCACTTAAATATTCTTAACACCGAATGCATACGAGTGATGTTATAATACGCGAATTATAATGATCAGTAAACCCTATCTACACTGATTCCCCAACTTAACATATCATCACATATGCTAAAATATTCAGTCACAGACTCGTTTGCATATCGTTGTCTTTGAGTTTATCATCAGATAAAATTCGTGACTACATATACATTCTACAGTGTCTATGATTTATAGAGAGACCATCGTAGTTAACGACCCAGGGCGTATTCTGTTAATACTATTATATATAGTATGAAAGGACTTAGATTATTAAAAATCTGGTACCTGCTCTACATATGCCAACATACCTATGCACAATAGAGAATTTGCTTCCGCTCTTATATACGTTTCATTCACAGCATAATCCGAAGACCAATTACTACTCTCTATCAGTCCACGAAAGTAGTTAGTATTGTAGTAG
>JABUQX010020874.1:17500-27689 GCA_015478945.1 Trachelipus rathkii
TACTCTAATTCATTATTCCAGCACACAGTAAGTATTTGTGTCAAATCAAATTTAAAGATCAAATTTCGAAAAGTCGAAAACTAATAAGAAAAAATTATTATAATTATTTACAAAATCAAACCTATACATTTTTCACCAATTCACTTAACAACTTCACTATCATCACCTTAATTTATGCCTAAAACATATAGAACTTAAATTTATTCAACATCTAATCACTCATTCTCAAATTCATTACAGTTCCAAAAAACCACATATAATTAAAGCACTTAAATCAAAATTAATTACTAAATTTTTACTTCAAAATAACTCCTCAAAAAACCATTCAACCACTAATATCTAAACATTACATCAAATCCGCTAAATGCTCTAAATTAAAATAACCCCGGCTCTACGCGATTCACCTTGCACCAACATCACTATTCAAAATTTAAATTATTCACCACACGTCATAAATAAAATCCTAATTACACACAAATACCCTTAATAAAACCAAGATATTAATTAATCACTCAAGAATTAACATTTTAATCATTATACTAACAAATCGAAATACCCAAAATTTTAATAAAATATAACATATGCATAATTATAAAAAATATCACCCTATAAATTCACCTTACCTCATTTTATATATTTTTACCATTAATGGACAACCTTCACACATTATGAATGATCAACAACCACTCTTACCTCCCTTTTCACTTAATACCAATCAGCTGAATGACAGACACGCTACTAGGGTATAAGCAAGATATGGAGTTCTTCATGTTATCACACTATATAATATTGAAAATGATCATATTATAAACAAATATAATTTATACCTATCTACTTCACACTTCATGTGAGCTATAGGGGAGTCTATATAGCCGTATTGATCATGTTAAAACCACGCACGAGAGAGATAATCATTGCGCTTGATAGCATAGTCTCTAAGAGCGAGGAATCCTAGGTTCGATCTACAGATCACCCATCACTTATCATCTTACGATGGGAGGCGTATCAATGAAATTTACAGATTACAAGTCCGTGAGATTGTGATTTATAAATCTCACTTGAGAAGGAAAAAAAAGAGTCTTTCTATTAGGCGTACTTGCATCAATAAAGCTCGAACCGAGTAGCCAGATGGTAAGAGTACTACTGACAAGTGCATGGATGCATGCGCCTATCTTACATATTCAATACAGGCATAGCGTCCCACTCACCACGTACGTTCGCGATCGACGTGTTTTCAGAGCCCACACGCTACTCTATAGCCTATAATGAGAGAGAGAGAGATCGAGATATAATATAGTCATTAAGCTAGAGATTATAATTATTTAAATTGTACTCATATATATATGTCTCTTATATATATCTAATTTTTAAAATATAATAATTTATTTTTATTCTTTTATATATATCTTATCTATCTCTTTTTTTTTTCTTTTCAATTTTTTTTTTTTTTTTTTTTTCCCTATATCGGGGGATTTCATTTTATTATTCATTAATTTTTTTAAATAATATGTTTAAAGAATAACCTGTTAAATCATATTTATTCCTAAAATTTTTATTATTTATTTATATTTTTATTAATTAAATGCAATTAATTAAAGAACGCTATTTTACTTCCCTTAAAATTTAATATAAAAATTTTTCAATCAATTTCACATTTTATAATTTAACATTTACATTTACATAAACATATATTAAAAATAAATAACCCTTAAAAATAAATATTAAAACAAATCAACACATTCATAATATTTTAAATTAATAAAACAAAAATAAAAAATATAAATAAAAACATATATGTTAATAATAATGATTTAAAGTAAGACCAAAATTAAATCATTAAATCAAAATGCAAAATCATAAACAAAATTTAAACTTAAAAACAAAATTTAAATTTCTTGAAAAATATTTTTAATAACAAATCTTAAAACTGAATTCTTCAAATAGTTATAAAAACAATCTATTTTAAACTCTTTACTTTCTTTAACTTTATTAATTTTAATAAATAAAATATTTAAACCTAAAACATATTAAATCATAAATACAGCATTAAACATAAATCATGAAATTATCAGTAAACATTAAATTAATCAGTAAACATAAGTAAATCATAAACATAAATTAAAGTCATAAAGCAAAGTAACTAAACATAAATCACTTCGTACTAATCAATCATCAGTTAGCTGACATTTAAAAAAAATTACTTCCTTAATTTATTAAATAAATTTAATAAAATTTCTTCACAATTTTTAAATATCAATGGTGGTAATATTTTTCAGCAATATAATGTAGATTTGACATTTATCATATTTTTCTCATCTCAATTTTCTTTCGACCACCTCTGTACTTTCCACCTATATATCTCCTTCTCTCACCCTCTTCTTTTCTCTTAATTTCACCTCTCCACGTCTCTCTTTTCTCGATGTCTTACCTCGTACGCTGATCTGCAAACGTTTTGTTTGCCTATCACTTTCTGTCTCGATTGATATTTCTAATAAATATGCAACCTGTCATACATACTCACTCTACTACTCTTATTCTCCACATTTAAAATACCCATTCAATCCTCAACCTTATTACCTATTTTTAAACCATATTATTTCATTCTCTCATTATTCTAAAACATTATCTAAAAAATTTTCACTCATTGCACTTTCACTCACTTCTCTTATTTCACACTTGCACTCATTCACTCCACTCACTCATTCACTCATTTCCTCACTTTCACTCACCTGCACTCACCTGGCACTCATCTAATACTATTAGAACACTAATAGAACATCCCTCTTCTTACGGTGATTTTGAACCATCAAAGCCATCAATTTATCTTTTTCCAATAATTTTACCCATATAATATTTAATTAAACATTAGAAACAATTAAAACATCAAAAACCTTATTTTCCCTTTTCAAAAATTACCTTTTCAAAAATTTTTATGTATTTGTGAGGTTTAATTTTTCCACGCCACGTTGTATATTTAAATTAAAGTTCTATGTTAATTAATTCATGTAATTGTCTTATAATTAATTTTTTTTTTTTTCGACCCACTTTATTTTCAAGTTATTAGTTCCCATACATTCTGTACAATTTAAACTAAATATATTCCACTTTAAATAAATTACTTTCCAAAAATTACCATTCAGACCAATTACCAAATTACTCTTTCCAAAATTTACCCATGAATGACCACAGGTTTTCAAATACCATCTTCAAAACAAACACATCAAAATCTAACCCTAAAAAACAAAAATTACCTTCAAAATTCCCACTCTAAAAAAATTATTCTTAAAAAATATTTTAAAATACTCAACTTCTTCAAAATTTTTCCCCCTTTCTTCAAATTCAAAAATTTCCAAAATTCAAGTTAAAAAAATTTTTCTCAAAAAATTATTTTCTCAAAAAATTATTTCTCAAAAAATTATCAAAAAAATTATTTTTCTCAAAAAAAATATTTTCTCAAAAAATTATTATGCAAAAAAATACCTTCCAAAAAATATATATAAATCAATTTTCAAAAAATAAATCCCAAAAATTCACAGTCCCAAAAAGGTCAATCATAAAAAATTTTTGCCAAAAAATTTGCCAAAATAATTAAAAATTCAACAATTTAAAAAATTTCTCAAAAAACCTCATATTCCTTACACCTTCAAATTTCCCCACTCCTTAACTTACTACTACTTTTTTTAATATAATAAAAATACAATTAATACAAAATCAAAACATTTTTTTTATTAAACCTGTGATTTTTATATTTTTCATGCGACTACGATAATTCTAGTAATTTGCTATTTTATTTCACTAAATTTCTAATTTTTGTTTCTATATAACTTATAAAGAATTTTATAACTAATAAATAACACTTTTAAATCCTTCTCCCCTTTTTAAAAATTTTGCATATTTGTTTGTTGAAAGCATAATAATTTCTATTATTAATATATTATTATTAATTTTATTATATATTTTTATATTATTATTATTATTATAATTATTATTATATTAATATTATTTATTATATATTCAAAAAATTCTCAATCATTTTTACAAAAAAAAAATATATTCTTTACACATCGTTTTATAATTTTTAAATCGTTTTCTCCACCATTTATTTTCATTTTTATATAAAATTAAATACATTCTTTTTATCCATTTCCACACATATTCCACACATTGTACAAATAACAAGTTCTACTTTTATTTAAAATTAAAAAAATAAACCGTAAGAAGTCTAAGCAATTCCCTCTAAATAGTTATTAATTATTTATATTATTATTAGGATATTATATGATTAATTATTAAAATTCTTCTTACTATATTTCTATTATTATTTTTATTATCATCCTAATCATAAAATTTACTACTTATCATATTATCCAATAAAAATAATAAGCCAATCAATTATATATCTCTTTTTCTCACATACCATATCAGTTTTACCAATTAAAACCATCCTGGAAATCTCAAACTTTTACTCATTCTTTAATTTCCTATTGATTTAAAAAATTATCAATAAAACTACCACTTTCATCTTTTCCCCTACTCACAGTTAAAATAAAATATTATTTCTTTCATTCGTTTTTTAACAAAACACTTTAAATTTTCAACCTTTGGCTTTGTCTCTCATGTCAAATTATTGATTTAATTTAATTGTTTATATTATTATTATTATTATTATTATTAAATTAATTATATATATATATTATATAATTATTATTATTATTATATATTATTATTATTAATCTTCTTACTGTAAGTACGTTTATTCGTAATAATAAATTTTAACACTTTCATTTAACTAATTATTAAACCATATCTTAATACATAATAATAAATAATAAAATAAATATAAAAAAAATAATAAATAATAATAATAATGACTAATAACGTTTCTTGTTTTAAAAAAAATTCTTTTTAAATTTTACACACCTTTTCATCACCAATATCTTTATATTAAACTTCCCGTTCGATATCTTACTTTTTCTTTTTTCTTTTCTTTCTTAAATTTTTTAAAAAATTTCATTGCTATACCAAGCAATTATGGAAGGTCACGAATACTGAGAGATGAGTAACAATAATAAAACATAATAAAATAATAATAGCAGATATAATAATAATAATAATAATAATAAATAAAATAAAATATAAATAATATAATAATAAATCTCTTCTTCTTCTCTCTCTCTTCTTATTTCTCTTCTTCTTCTTCTTTCTTTCTTCTTTCTTCTTCTTTTGATACTATCAAAATAGTATATAAAATGACTTATTTCAGTACATTTACTCTTAAATGAATTCTCTATATATTTAAAATCGTTTACATCTATCATTCAATAAAAATATTAGATAAACATTTTTAACTCAAATTCAACTCGATTAACTTTATTCAAATACAAAATTATATATCCTATCTGATAATGTAAAATCAAACTAAAACAATATAAGCATTTAAAAAATTTACACAGATCATGTTTAATATCTTTAATCTTAAATTCGAATTTTGAATTTACCTTTCATATATTGTTATATCATCCTAACATTTCTTCTCCTTAACTTAATAAATAAATACTTAATTTTCACCTTTATAGAAATCTTACCAAATAACTGAATTAATAACTAATAAATACTTTTATTACCTTCATTAACATTCTTTCTAAAACGTTTACTAATCGATCTACCACCTAATAAGTGTAATTAACTGACTTAATTTACTTCTATAATGACAAATTCAAAACATTCAAAAAGATCTCATTTAGCGCTTCAAAACAATTTTGCAATAACATGATCTTTCTAAATGCTAATTCTAATCTTACACACATATAAAACATAACTTAAAAAACACTAACCACTTACACTAGATTTATCTTAAAACAAGGAAACTTGTCTATTACAAACCATTTCACATTACATAATACCACATAAAAACATAAATAAACCAGAAATACTTAACATATTTAATTTTTTTTATAACAATCTTCTTCTATAATACAAACTCCACCCACCTTTATAATAATATACTTATAAAAAATACATAATTTTTAAAACATTGGTTAATAAATTACAATTAAATTAATAATATTAATTAACAACTAGCGTTGTTGTTGTTTTTGTTGCTACTATTGTTCTTTATTTCTCTTCTTCTTCTTCTTCTTCTTCTTCTTCTTCTTCTTCTTCTTCTTCTTCTTCTTCTTCTTCTTCTTCTTCTTCTTCTTCTTCTTCTCTTCATCTCCTTCAATATTTTTTATTCTTATTATTATCACTAATTAGAAAATATTTAATATATTATTATTATTCATATATTATAATTATTATTTCATTATTATAAATATAATTATCATTATATAAAATAATACCCTTATTTTTTCAAAATATCCTTCATTTTTAATATACTTTTTAAAAAATTATCCATATTGATTTGCATTTATTATTATTACCACTACTACTACTACTACTACTACACTACTAAAACTACTACACTAGACAATAATAGTTATATTAATCTTTATTAGTACTAATTTACTTCAATCTCACCATTATAATTTGTTCTCAAAAGTATAATCCCACGACCAACTATAGTCCTTACTACAATGCCTCTAATCCCGCACATCTACTACCAATTGCCAAAAGATACATTTTTTAATCTAATATCAATTTCATAAATCAGTTCAACTAAATCAAATAGCGTCCACAAATTGAAGACAAAAGGTCTCTTCTTAGAAGAATTAAGCTGAAATTGACTGGTAAGCCTGCAATAAATCAACCAATTTATAAATAATTTGCAAATGGCAAAGGTTGGATATCTTTTTCCCTCACCATTTACCAGTCTGTTAATTTTACTTTCCCATAACCCCGTAATTCCCACCTTTTCATAATATTAAGACTTTATAAATTTTATTAATAATCTTTGTTGTCATTACATATACCATTAATAATTACACAACTCTCCTATTTCTACCTGTCGAATTTTGTGTCTCACTTCCACTTGATTTTTAAATAATAAAATATTTCTAACCAAAAAAAAATTTTCATATAACTTGTCATAATTTTTCTTTTTGAATTAATATTATTATTATCATTACTATATTTTATTTTTACTCATTATTTTATTTTACCAAATTTTATTTCCATTTAAGTACACGCTTTTTACTACCAATACTTCAAATACTTTTTTAGCATCAAAATTAAAGTAGTCAATGGCAATATGAAATTTAATTAGCTTGACCATATAAACCTAATATTCATATAGAGCATCAATGACTAAATAATAATATTTAATAACCATATAAGTTATTATTATATTATTATTATTAATATTATTATTATTATATATATATTATTTATTTTTCATTTTTAACTCATCTTTTTTACTACTTCAATTAATATGTTTAACGAATTTTTATATATTTATTTAAAAATTAACAATTTACATTAGTTTTAATTATTTATTAATTATAAATATTATATTATTATTATATATATATTAATATATTATTATTATGATTATTATTATATGTATTCTTACATTTTTCTGAACAAGTATATAATTCAATGTATTACCCACATATTTTTGTCCCCCACCCCTTCAAGTAACGTTCATATAAACAAAAATGACAAATATAATATATTCATATATACGATACCTTTGAACCTTATATAATTCTTCTATTCATATGACTCAACGTATTCATACTTCACCTCAGTTAAGAAAACACTTCTTTCTTCCTCTCCACTTCTCCACCTTTTCATTTAATTATAAACTTTTCTTAATTCTCTTACCCTTGATATTCTAAATTCAACCTAGAAAAATTAATACTAACACCTTTAAGTTAATAAATTTTTCACCATTTTAAACTATAATACACACAGTAATTTTCATTCCACATCCACACAATTCAATATTCCACATCCACACATTCAACATCACATTCCTTTCGAGAATGATTTTTTTAAAAAAATTTCTCTCATAATAATATTATTAACATTACTCTCTAAACAACATTTAATATTACCACAAGGAGCAATTTTATACATTTAATAAATACATTAATATTAACATAAATAATTTTATTTTAATCTTTGTATAAATAAACAAACAAATAAAATAAAATTAAACTAAATTTAAATTTAAAATATTTTATTTTATTTAATATGATAATAATAATGAAATTTTTTTTTTTTTTAATTTTATTTTAATAAATTTATAATATATTTAATAAATAATAATTACTTATCACTCTTAATACCAATTTTATACCTAGTTTTCTATTCATTTCATAAATAATTTTTACATGAAATACTATAGATCTTGCTACATTAATATATATATATATATATATATATATATATATATATAGAATATATAATAATATATAATTAATATTAATATATATATATTATATATAATTATTTATTATAATATATAAATATATATAATATATATATATTATTATATATATATAATAAATATAATATAATATATATATATATATAATATAATATAATATATAATATTAATATATATATAATATATAAATATAATATATATAATAATAATATATATATAATATATATATATATCTTTATATATATTTATATATAATATAAAATATATATAATAATATATATATATTAATAATATATAATTATATAAATATAATATATATAATATATATAATTTATCTTCGTAAACTATGAAATAGGCCACCTACTGCAATTCAAAGAACCAAATATACACCCACAATTACCTTTCAAATAAAGACTCTTCAATAAACAACCCACAAATTTTGTACTTAACTTCGAACTCACATATACAATTCACCCTCTCCCCCTCCCCCCACTTCCTATACTACTTCAAATCCAGATGCTCACATAAATAAATAGAATTCAAATTACTTTTTCAAAAGAGCAAAAATATTATCATATATTCAACCATCATTTCTCTCTCTATAAATTCTTATCTCCCTCTTCTCCACAATTCAACATCTAAACATCAAAATTAAATTTTTCGCAAACAAATCCTCAAAATAATAATTATTCCTCCATCCCACCACACCGATTGATCACTCACCATCTTTTCTTCTGAACAAAAATACTACATAAAGCCCATCTAACATGATAACGTCAATTTAATAAGTCACTCTCATGTCACTCCCCTTACATAACCACTTACAACAACCACATCACCCTAATGTTAATACAACTGTGAAACTAAGAAATAGAGTCCACCTAATTCACACTTCTCATCCCAAAAAAACGACCTCCACAATAACCATAACAATACCATTCTCCAATCACATTCACCGAAATCCTAACTGAACAAAATTTCAACATCCGTCTAAATACCACCACTCCTCTCAATACAATCTGTTTTGTCGTGGTATCCCCTCTTCCACTTCAAATAAAGCCCACATTAGAACAAATAACATCTCATTAAAGATATAAATGTTCTCTCGACTATTAGTGCGTCTGTAAGTGTAAGTATCTGTATGTACACTCTCTTCTCGTGTGAGTGTAAGTTTTGAGGTATATTATATCTATATATATATAAATAATTATATATAATATTATATATAATATATATATATATATATATTAATAATATATATAAATAATATATATATATAATATATATATTATAAAATAAATTCTTTCTTTTCATTTTAAAACTCTAAAACTAAAACCTGTTAAAAACATAAAAAAAATAAAATAAAAAAAATAATTTTCCTGATTTTCCTCAAAGAAGTTTAATGATATTAATATTAAGTTTTTCAATCATCCAATATAAAGACTCAACAACTGGCTTTTATAATCAGATATGCGTTTTTTTCTTGCAAGCGTTCGACAAATATCAATATTTTACATTAATATGAAATAAAGATTATATAAATAAGGCAAATTTATTAGATTTTAAAACTTTGAAAATTAAATTATAATTTTAAAACAAAAATACTACAATTCTCTCAAGAATTACACCTCATTAAAATCAAATTTATCTTATTAAATCAAATAAATAAATTAATAGTCAACATACATAATAGAAACTTATTTATCATCTCATTATCAAATCCAATACCAATCTACATCATTTTCCCACCACCCCTTCAATCTCTTTTACCTTACTCTTTCACCTTTTTAGTTTTTTTTTTTTTAATCTATAAAACCCAGTGCATAATTTATTAGGTGCGAAGTAGAGTCAATTATC
>JABUQX010020875.1:0-33392 GCA_015478945.1 Trachelipus rathkii
GAGTGAAAATAATAAAAGAACAAGGTGAGAAAAGTAAGTAAAAAAAATATTTTTTTCTGACAGAAAAAGTAACTGATAGGAATATGGGTAATTCATGTTCCGTATGACATGATCTATGAGTTGAAGAGAGTTTATGTGAACAAATAATGGAAAGATTATCAATTAGATTAAAGGTTGGTAGTATACATTGAGGAAGAAAACTTTCAATAGTACGGAATACACCATAAGCGAAAAAAAGTGAAGACATTATGTTATGGGACCAGATAAAATATTATATCACAAGAATTAGAGAAAATCGACATGAAAAAAAAAAAGAAATTTGGATTAATTATTGTTGAAAATAAATAAAAGAACAGACGTCTTATCGTTCTGTATTAGGAAAGAAAACTTAATTGGCTAGCACAGCATACTAGGCCTGAGTTGAGCTTCTCTGTAAGTAAACTAGGTAGTATAATTGACAATGTGCGAATGGTGACATTATTATTATGTGTATATTGCATATTAATAAATGTTAAGATTGGAAAAACAAAAAAAAGATTATAAAAAAAATTTTATAAATTTAGAGAGAAATAGAGAATATATGTATAAAATTTAGATTTTTACAAATTTTCCTAATTTTTCTTTTGGAAATATATCTAAATAGCTTTTAGATGTAACATTTATTGGAAAATTAGGGTATATTAAGTAGATAGTAAATGATAAGGAAGAACACATATTTGGTTGGAATATGAAAATTAGCAAAAGGTTGGTAGGATTCATTCTTTAGCTGTGAACCTATGGAGTGAAGGAGTAGAAGCAATAGAATTAGGCTGATCATATAAATATTTCTTGATAGTAAGGAATTATAATGTGATGACTGAGGATAAGATTGTTAAAGTAGGAGAAATAACTTTAGTTAATAAAAGTATTGTGCGATGAGAGCGTCGTGTGCTTGATTAATATTTCGATTCTGATATCTGGAGTTAAAATAAGAAAGAATAAGTAAATACCAAAGAATTAAGATTTTAGGAATATTGATAATATAAGAATTAAATGGTAGGATGGTATATTTTTTATAACATTATGCTATATAGAGAGAAATAGAAAAGCAGTACCCAAATTGCTTGTATGGAGACAAAAAATTTTATTTTTAAAAAAAAGAGAATAAATAATAATCTACCATTATCTTAATTATCCTAAAAAATCTATTTTATAGATTTAGGTATAGTCATAGATTGTACGAATATGTAAAATATTTTAATTATATGGATTTTTACTTTCTCAGTATTGATGTATGAAAAATTAGATATCTAACTTATACTATATTGTGAGATGGAATGACTTGCGTTTGTGTAACGATATAATTTTCTCTATACTATTTAAAATCCGCTGAATTTCATTAAACTTTGGAAGATTTTTTTTGTTTTTTTTTAATAAAGTTATATTACAAGCAGTTTTTGGTTTTTTTTCCAGGTTATGGAACCGATAAAAAATAATTAATGTGGCTAAATGTACTTTTTAATGTAAGATAAATATGTGAGACAGCAGTAAAAGGCATTGTTAGTGTGAAAAATAATGATGTGTATAGTAAAAATAGTAAAAACTAATTTAGTTTAAGAAGGAAATATCATTCTAAGATTTATTGACTCTAAGGTTTATGCGATTTATAGAGTGTAGAAGTGAGCCTAAGCGTACCAAGATTTCTAATTCCTTTTATAAATGTGATACCGAAGAATATGCATGTGCCACGAACGGTTGCAAAATTAGGTTTCACCAATCTAAGACTTTGACATTGTTTTAAAGTTTATATCGATCTTGTAGTTAATAAGCTTTTGGCTCAACAATTGATTATAATCACCGTCAAACTAAGTTCGAATATATACAAGTAAGTTCTAATGCTGCTCACTCTCTCTCTTCACTATATTTGCTCACTTTCTTGTTAAGACCTACCGCTATTCTATCAATGATAAAGCGGAGGATAACAGTGATTATACTAGAGAGTATATAGGTCATTTATGAGTAGTATTAAGATGACTCAAACTATTATTATAATCTCACATAGCTCACTCACTAGTCCGTAAATAATTTAGATCTAGGTATCAGCTTGACGGACAATATAATATATAATTTATGCTATAATAATATACTATATATATATATATATATATATATATATATGATAATATATATATATATAATAATATATAATATATTAGTTGATGGGAAGATTAATCGGAATTGATCAGATAGGAGACGAATCGGTTGTTGTTTCAGAGGATCAGAATCTACAAAATTGTACAGATTTTTTTACTGATTCTTTGGTATACATATAATCTGAAAAAAATTTATAATTGATTGTTATAATTATTCGAAAAACCTGTATTTCGATGATTGTCAAAACGGTCCTTTTTCAATTTCAGTTTTCCTTATTCTTATTTAATATGTAGAGCTTAGATATCATTGTTAAGAATATTCTAGATTAGTCAGCATAAGCAGTCATTTGGCAATGTTATTCGTTAATTCAATCTAATGGTTATGTATAATATGTTGTGACAATTAATTACCCTGAGACTTGCAAATGAAGCGGTGATATAGTTTGGCCTTGTATGGCTTGTAAAATAGGAGCTATTGATTATACATTTGTAATTAATATAGTGAAATTAATATTTTGCTATACAAGTATATTATTGAACAATTTGCACACTGTTTTTGAAAGTAGTCCAGATTTGTTAGGCAGATAGGCTATTAATCGTGTTTTTCGATAAGGTTGTGTCGTTCTCTCCAAAATATCACCTCTGTAGCATAGAACACACCACAATTCCAATTCTCTTTTAAGGCACGATCTTTGCCTAGTGATTATATAATTTATAATATATATATATATATATATATATAATATATCTATATATATTATATATATATAATTAATATAATATATATATATAAGGTATATATAGTATTATATACTATATAATATATAATATATTATATATATATATTTTATACTATATATAATTTATATATATATATATACTATATATATATTATATATATATAGTATATACCTATATATATTATATATAATATACATATATAATATATATATATTTATATATTAATATATGTATATATATTATATATATAATATATATTACAATATATTTATATATAATATAATAATACTATATATATATATACTGGTATACTATATATAGTATATATATATACGGAGCTTTGTATAATATAGTATTCGGTATAAGATTAATATCATCAGAATATAGTTAGAATGATGACAGATATGACTCAGACATTCTGGAGAGGAATGGTTGGCTTTATTATACACGAAGACAGAGAAGAAAATGAGTGAGAGAAAAGAACAAGCAAAATGGATTTATTCAGAAGGCGCTGAAGGTCTTGAAGAAGGTTGCAACCTGCTATTTGTATATTTTCTTTCCAGGATTAGGAATCCACGGGGAGGTAAGGCTTTGAGGCAAGAAGCGTGAAATATGACTCGTTTTCAAAATAACTCAATTAAATTAGGGGGTAACTCTTTTTTTTAAATGACAATTATACTTTTCAAAATGTTAAAATTTGAATTAATCTGCGATTTTTGCGGTGAAGCGAAAAAAGTTTGGAATTGTGAACCTTTTGAGATTTTTGGATTAAGAAAGGAAGCCAACTCTTCATCGTATAATAAAGGCATTAACAAGAGGAACAGTGAGGAGATCTTTTCACTTTCTCCTTAATACTAATTTCACCTGCTATCTGCATTATTCTTTGCTCAATATAAGCGCTGCTTAACTATCGTGTTGCTACAAATTTGAACGTCAAAAATCTTAGTGATAATCTTATTAATAAGTTTAATATTACTTCCCATGAACAATCGAAGTGTTATTATTTAATTGGTGATAATATTATTATAAGTTGGTGAATAGTGTGTATGATTAGATAGTGAATAGGTGATGATGGAATAATGATAAGAAAAAATAATATGATGATGATAGTGATGATGAATCAGTTAATTATATGTAATCACAATGATATATGATAGCTGCAGTGAGAATCTGAGAAGAATGAATAGTAAATCTGTATTGATAGCATAGATTAACTGATAGTGATGATAAACATCATCCGTACTTAACTATAATAATAATTAGTGGATGTAATGATGGTGAATGCCAAGTGATAAATAATAGTGTCCTGTATGAATGATAAATGATACATAATTATATTATAAATAATAATATAATATATATATATATATATATATATATATATAATATATAATATACTATTATATAATATAAATATGTATGATAATATATAGTAGTAAGTATATAGATAATAATATATATTATATAATATATTTAATTTTTTTTTTGGCTATTTTAAATCTTAGTTTATATACAACAGAGAATGAAGTCAATGGTTAAGCACTCTTGCTAAACCTAATCTGAGGTCTCCTAGGTCGCAACTGTAGGAGTGTGAGAATGTGACTTTTCTCTCCTGGCTTTGACTCCCGTTGCTCAACAGTTGAATGAGTACACTCTTCCTTGATTAGCGGCTTGCCCGCTGAGTGACTGTGTGATCTCTGTAAAATAATTTACTACTATTATATATAAAATTATATAGATATGAATGGAGTAGGTCTAATAATATAAAAACTATAATAATATGTATATATATAATACCCTAAACTATAATTATATAATATATCCATATATAACTATATATAAATAGATATATTGTATTACTAATAATTGATATAATATAATATACTAATCTATATATTATTATATATATTATTATAAATACTTAATTTAATAGGATTAATTCTACATACAGACTATAGTATACTCAGATTAAATATTATATATAATATAATATATATATATGCATATACTGTGAACTAAATATATCTATATATATCGAGTTGATTTTGGAAACGACTAATATTATGTGTAGTAAGTATATTTCATAGTCCGGGTTTTACTTCATAAATATATAAGATATAATGTATTAGCGCGATGGGCCGGATAGTGAAGTTACACCGGAATACGCGCGACTATCGTCGCGGACCAGATATTGAAATAGTGAATTAGCCGATATACCAGGAGCAGTACTGTTATCTAGCGTACCGGGCGGGGTGAAATGAAGATAAATAAAAAAAAAAAAAATTTTTATTATTTATCGTAGATAGTCACTGAACAACACGGTTTGTATTTTAGATTTATCTTAATTCAGCAACCGAATATTACAAATATTTTCCTTGGATTGTGAAATAAACAATTCTTAAATATAATTTCCCATTTGAAAAATGCGAGTTTTTTTTTTAACTTTGATTTTAAATGAAAAGTCTTATGGACGTTCTTCAATTTCACTACTTTTTTGACAGTGTCTATCAGTTGGTATGCTTAGCGCTTGACTGGCGAGCCTCGATTTTTGTTCCAAACAATTACTTACATAATCACGGGCTCAAAGTCGCCGATTGATCCCCGCAATCAAAATTGATGATGGGGTGCATTGGGCCATTATTTGTTTATTCTTATTTTTATGTAGCCTATTATTATTTGATAAACATCAGTGAGAAATCACAACTTACTGTTGGACCTTATAGAGAAACAAATATAACAATGAAATTTATATGGAAACCAACTATTGACCTCGAAAACCGTGTCAAAATTTGTCGACAAGTTTTGAATGCCCAAACACCACTCATTTTTATTCTTATTGTATTTTCATCTTGAAATTTTAATTACTTACTTACTAATTTTTCTATACACGAAACTTTTTTTTATTAAAAATAAAAATAAAAAAGATAAATTTCATTGCATACATAAAAAAAGTATTTTAAAAAGATGGCCCAATTCCACCCCACAATGGTGGTCCCGATTCATCCCTCAAACTGATCTAGCAATGAGCTTTATTTATAACTTTAATTAAAAACTATGATTTAATAGAATTACATTGTTATTTTTTTGTGTGCTTATGACCTACTATAGGCTTGAATTTCAGAAAAAAAACATCCTAAAAGGTGTAATCAGGGAAAGGGGATGACGAAGTTACCTAAAGTGCGCATACGTCACGTATGCTCCCGCCCGATCGCTGTAGCGATCTTATATTAATATATTATTATAATCATATATATACTATATATTATATAATATATATATATATATATATATATATATATATATATATATATAATATATATATGATTATTATATGGCTATATATGATATCTCGTGCCTGACATCGATATTTCTGACTTATCCGATATAATTCTACTCGATCGCCCCTATTTGGGATGAACTAGTGTTTGAACATGGGCTATACTCCACTTTTGGGCATTATTTGACCTCTTTCAAATTAAAATAATCTATATATAATACGTAAACCGTCATAATTTTTTAACATCTAAAGAGAGATGTCTTCATAATTTTTTTTTCTGTGTTTACAAAATCTCTATTCTCACCTCGCTTCACTGACAATGATTATTAAGTTTTGCATTCTTGTTCATATAGTTAAAAGTTGTGAAAAAGTGCTTAGAAAAAATTAAAAGTAACGTAATCGATGTTTATAAGTTTGTTCATGAGTAGGTAAAAAAAGTTTGTGAGAGTGTTAGACATCAATAACTGAAAAATAGGAGGAAGAGCTTTATTTTTATGTTAATACGAAACTTTGGCTCCAAGTATGATCTGTTTCTTCGCGCAAAATATAATTCACTGGATTTATCCAAATTTTTTTAGATTAGCAGGTAAACAACTTACTGTCGCTTTTGTATTTAAACTAATATATTGACTTTATACCTGACTATATTGCTCTGTTTCATCAAATATGTCATTCTTCCTTTTTTAATAACATCTAGTGCCTTCATTTTGAGTTTATTGTGATGGGAAAAAACATCCGAATGGAGTTTGCTAGGTTGTTGGGAATGGTTTAACTTTTCCGTAAGCTACATAGTATATAGCTATATATTATATATTGATATATATATAATATATATACTATATATACTATACGTATATCATATATATATATATTATACTATAAGATAATATCATCATATATATATATACTATATATATATATATTATATATTATTTACTTTGGCACAGTGAGTCAACGAGGCCCCTAAATGGAGTATTAACACCTTTTAGGGGTCTCGACACGGATGGTGTGACGGAGGAGCTGGACGTGTTCTATCCCGGAGGGAATGGTCGAGCGAACGACCCCGCGACACCTCAAAGACCAAAGAGCGGGGGTTCCGGAACCATCCCGGAGGGGGATTAGGTCCCCCTCGAGTCCACCTAGAGCCCCGACCGACCCCGACTCTGACTCGGGCGGACTACCCGTGGGTATACGTTAGTATACTGCAAAAAATAAATCCAAAAATGAGTACTTTTGGACATTTATTCGCCAACAATCTATTCGTACTCCTACCAAATATCAAACGCATTTGGGAACATTTGCATTTACTTATATATATTCATATATAATATATATATATATATAATATATTATATATATATATCTATATATATATATACTATATCCATAATCATATAAACTCGAACTTTATCGATATAGAACTAATCAAAGTCAGTAAAGACGAAATATTCACTTTCCATATATATATATATATATATATATATATATATATATATATATATAGTATATATATATTTATATATATATATAATAGATATTATATAATATTATATAATATAGTTTATAGTGGTATATATGATATAGTATAACTGATATACTGTAATATATACGTATATTATATATATAATATACTACTATATGATATATAGTATAATATATATATATATTATATATATATATATATATTATATATATATAATATATATATATATATATATATATATATATACTATACCAGATGAGAATCAGGTTTGGTATTAAAAAAAAAAACACTATATCTACTTAAAAAAAATTATATATTTGAATTCAGCGTACATTGTAAAGAATGAGACTAGAAAAAAAAAATTATAATTACATCTAAAATAAATACTCCAAAAAATATTATATATTTTCGTTTCAAAACTTTGAGAACATTATAACCACATACAAGCAAGATTAAACTTTTCTTATATCTAATACTTATCGTTACTAAAAATAATGGAAAAATTAAATGATAAAAATAAAAGCTAAATTAAAAAGGGGTAAAATTATAATTGCATATGTAGTTAGGTTAGTCAGTCAGGTCCATCATAAAAAAATTTAATTCTCTCTACTAATTATGTTTACATAGAGTGTGTGTGTGTGTGGCGCTGTCGCTTGCGCGTATGTTCGCCTTAAATTAAAAAGAAATATTGGGGACTCATTGACGTTGGAAAGTCGAAAATTGGGATAACGAGTAAAGAATTCTCGGTCTTATCGTGAAACATAATTTATTATTATCATAACTCTCTCGATCAATGAATGATAGAATTCTTCTTCATTTTTTCTCCCATTTCCAGAGGCCTCCTCTCTTAACGCTTTAAAATAATCGGAAAGAGGGTGTGACAGGAGTGCCTAGTTTTTTTTAACATATCTTTGACATCTTAATCTGGAGGCTAACATATATTAATATTATATATTATATATAATATATAATTATAAAATTATATATAAATATATATATATAATATATGATATATAAGGTATATCTATATGACGCTATTTAACTATTCTTTCTCATGAGGCAATTATCCTATATAATATTATATATATACAAGCAAGCTAGGAGCTTCGCAGATTTAAGTTCCACGACAAATTTTCCGAATACCAAAATAAATTTGAGGATATGCAATTAAGCATATATTTTGAAAATTTGTTTGCTAAGATATTGCCCGTTAGCGAGAGTTGAGCATGGATTCCCCTATGACAATTTAATTTTGGGTATATTCTCCCAACAAGTGAGGACTACCGAAAAAAAATTGAGCGTTTGATCACTGAATTAACTTGCTGTGACCAAATCCACCTTTTATGAGGTATAGTACTAACTCTATATAATTGTTATAGACTCACACGTTCTTGCCCACATTCTTTTGTACGTTTTGATAGCAACACCGAGAAAATACTATGTTTTTTTTTTTATTTTTTTTCAAAAGGAATCATATGTTTTAAACAGTTTTCCTTTATTTATGTGTATATATGTAGTATAAACATTATCAATATTATATAAAGGATATTGAGTGTTTACTATTAATCGTAACCGATTCTCAATAATCGATAAATATTCATAGTTATTCGATTGTCCTCAATAAAGGTTAATAATATTCTAGCTGATCATAATATATTTATTATCAAACTATATTGAGCATTTTTATCGAAGTATTTTGATGAGCCTAGAACATTTATGCTTACTGATTATTATTTATAATATTTAATATCATATTATGGTAATGTAATGAATTCTTGGATTCGGTGTTTTTTTTTTTTTATTTATAAATTACTGTAGTATGTGTCGTTATTCATATTCTGGGTTATATAATACTAATGCTTAAACACGTATAAATATTATTAAGACAGTGAGTCAATTACTCGTTTAGTCAATTCACATTAGTACTGTAACACAGGTAGTAATATCAAATATGAGAAATGAGAAGTAGTGATAAAGCATATTCGCAGTTAACATAAGCTGGTCACCATCATCTGCTGGTTCTTCTTGAGTAGTGAGCATAAATATTTTCCAAGGATCTAGTTTATATCCAAATTCTTAAATAATATGGGGTTATTTAATAGGATTTTTAATAATTACGAAATACTATGATTATATGAAATGATTCACCAACTAAACATTTCAGATAACATGTTGTATTGTAGCAAGTAACATAAATGATGAGGTTAAAAATTAATATCACATTGGTAAGCCAACAGTCGAAATTCTAGAGTAGTAAATATATATTATTAATATACATATATTCAATGGTATTATTATATTATGTATTTATAGTATATTTTTACTATATATACTATATTGTATATTTATTCAATTGTATATAAAAGTACATATATTAGAGGTATAACTTATTATATTATATTATTTGTTAGTATATAGCGTATGACTATATATACTATATATTTTATAGTTTATATATATATATTTAATTTTAGTATATATTATCTTTTCAAATTATTTTTGAATATTTCCCCAATGAGGAAGAACCTACTAGGGAAGTAATGTTCCGTATTCCGCGTATGAAGAAAACAATGATATCGCCGAAAATACCCGAGTCAAAACTTGGCCGGATAGGCCGGATGACTGGATAGGAGTTGCGATTCGGTCCCATTTCCCTAATGATTTATCTTTATATTTATATATATGTATTAATATATATATATATAGTATGTGATAGTATATATATGATGATATATATTAGTATATTTAGTTATATAATATTATATATTATATATATATCTTATATTATTAATTTATATATGTAATATATGTATATATATCTATGATGATAAGATATTATTGATGGTATATCATTGGCATATCGCTATTCATGTGAGTTGGGGTGTTGTTGGTGGTTGTGTGGGTTTGCGTGGATAGCGGCGGTGTTTCGCGTAATTTCACCTTTTTTTGATGCCGATGGTATCACATGTATTTTTCTCCTGTTCTTTGTTTTTTTTTTTTTTTCTTCGTATTTCTATACATAGAATTTTGTCCTGTTTGGTTTTTTGGGTTTTCTTTTTTTTTTTAATTTCTGTGTATATGTGTGAATGCTTGTGTTTCTTTGGTTGGTGTTTTGGTTTTTTTTTTTATATAATTATTACTATTATTTATATATTACTATATATAGATATATATATGATATATATATATATATATATACTTTACTATATTATATATATATTAATATAATATAGTAATTATAATAGTATACTTATATATATAATTATTGTGTTTATAAATAATATTATATTATAGTAGTTATTATTATTTTATGTGGTATTGTAATTTTATTAGGTATATGTGGTTATGTAATAATATATTTATATTTTATATAATATATATATTTATTACTAGAATAATAGTTATGTAGGGATTACCATATACCAGTAAAGAGTGACGATACAGAATACTGTGATTGTTTGTTTTAGTGCTGATTACATGGATACATGATACTGCATTATCTTGGATAATCGTTTAAGTTAATAGTTACGCATACACAGTAATAGGATAGAGAATTTTTGTGTATGCTAGGCACTACTCATGATGCATCCCCTGTATGTAGTACTCATATAGGCTTTTAGTTACGATTTATTTCAAGTATTTGGTTTCTGCCAACCCCCGCATTATATTTAGCCTTTCGTAAATTAAGCCAATTAGTTATTCGGTTGTGGAGTAGCATCGAAATGCTAAATACCTTATTTAGTGAGGTCTGATTTATACAACTTTTTTAGTCTGTTTGGTTTGGGTTTGAAATTGTTCATTTATTAAAAATTATAGTGCGCGATTCGTTCGGCCCATTATATTGCGGACGGGATTAATGCGTATTACGACAAGTATTTTTAGTCTTAACTTAGTTATTCTTTATGTTCTCTTACCTGATGCCAATTTTTACAAGAAATTCTTTAACTAGCTACAATATACAATAAAATAAACGAATTTAATGAAAGAGACATCAATTAATCAGCATCTGCTGAAAAGACAAAATTAAAGAAACGATATTGAACTTTCAAACATTGAACTTTGGTCTCATAATTTCTCCTTTAAGATAAATTTAGATATCATTCAATACTCTCAGTTTATCAAAATTACTTTACTCTAACTTGTGTTTGCAAAAATCATTAGGCCTTTATTCATCTAGTACTTGGGCGAGAGTCCTGTTATACCATTAATTCTTTTGGAGAGTTTTAACCTTTCCCACTTACACTAAATAATATCGCTCTGCTTTCTTCGACTATTTCAGGTGAGAGGAGTCTTATAATCGTAGTACACGTGGCCTTGGCAAAGCATCTGTATAATAAAATCCGAAGACATAACCTTTGGCCACCATATTTTCTTATGACCACAGATCTAAAAACATAGCCGATCCCTCACTACTCTGTAGGCGAGCATTCTTCTTTCATGGTTTTTGAGATGCTCTTGCCAATCAAATCCTCTTTCTACACAATATGTGCGAAGTGAATATTAATCGTTTTTTGCTTCCTGATTGATCTGAATTCCTCTTAAAATCTGCATTTATAAATTTGTCTCATATATAGGTTTTCATTGTGGTAGATGAATAAATGCCTTAAGTGTGTGAAATGGAGGACGTGTTTAAATGCTTTATTTTTTTTTCGGACCATTGAATTTATTCAAGATCCAATACGATTTTATGCATATAAACTAATCTTAATTAGCTTTACATTCTTACTTGAAAGTTTACCTCGATAGTGAATACAAATCAAACTTTTGTTCTATTATTATGAAAATTTCGATTGTTTTCTTTCCTCTTCTGTGTAAACAACTCTTTTTCATTCACTTCCGTGCCTTAGGCTACGAAACGCGAAGGTGGCCTAAGTTCGTAATGTCCAAATATGCATAGCGACAAGCATTTTGTTTAAAAGTGTGGAATGGTATGAACAAATACCAGTATGCATATCTATTATATCGTCTTAGGGGTATTGGTATATTTGCTTTGATTGTAGCTTAATAAGTTTTGAATAAAAATGTATAATAAATGAATATTCCTTTATATCATATTATTTTAAAAAATTCGTTTCATAAATTAATATTAAATCAAAATTAATGCTACTTAAATTAATCGGTTGTAAAAGAAGTTAAAATTTCTCTGTTATAGGGCTGACCGATGCACCGGTTCAAAAAAATGCCTGTTGGGGGCTATTTCATACGGTTACCGGTACGTAAAATTGCGCTGCTCAGGCATTCCTACTTGTTAAGTTAATATTTAATATAATTTTAGATCATGTTAATGAGCGTCCTTCTCATACAAGAAAATTAAGTAATACTGATTATATAGAGTGCATATTATTAATAATAAAAGATTAATTAGTTAGGATTCACACTATCAACGTGTTCAAACAAGCCTCACGGAAATTTTAGCAAAAAGAAATAAATAAATAAAAAATAAATAAATAAGTGGTGTTCCCACAATTTACCCTATATATTGGGCAAATTTTGATGTTTCTTTACGTATATACCCTCTAAAAGATCAACTGACTTGAAAACAAGCTGACCAAGGTGACCAATAAATATATTTCCTTCAAGAAAATTTCTAAAGGATATCCTCCCCCTCCCCCCCAGTGTTAATTAAGGACAATACAATCATCGTACGCAAGATTTTAAATCCGTATCTAATTCCTTATCTAAAATTTAAATAAATTAATAAATAAATGAAAAAAATATGAATAAATATGTATAAATATGAATCACTTCTCAATTAAGTTTTAAATCCCTAAAATCCCCTATTAATAAAGCAGTTGTATGAAGCTTACAAATAATGTTAAAAAATAATAATCATTTTAAAATTACATAATAACTTCCATCACTAATTTTAGCACTTTACAAACAAACTAATTTTTTTTTTTGCAAATAATTTTTAAAAAATATTTTTAAAAAATTTATTTTTACGCTTGTATTTCACATATAAAGTTTTAAGATGGATTCACATTTGGTATTCCATAAACAACAACTCATTGAGGTCTACTCATGCAAGTTCAAATTACAAAACAAATACTTATTTCAAACGAGAATGATCACGTTATGAATCTCTGTCAGCTACCTTCTCCTACTATATAGCCGGACAGTGACAGAGGGACACTTGTCCGAAGAATATTACACCGAAGGACATCTGATTAAATTGATATCTCATTGACAGGCGTTTTACATAAAGGATATTTCTCCTTTTTAATGTTTTATATGTAAATTTACTGAAGATAAATAAATTCAATTTCAAAAGAAAAAACTAAGCAATGATATATATATATATATATATATATAATTATAAAAATTGGAATTTAAATTTTATATATAATTAATAATATAATATTATAATATATATTATATATCTATATATATATATTATATATATATACTATATATATAGATATATATATATATCATATATATATATATATATATACTATATATATATATATATATATTAATATTATATATATATATAATATATATATATATATATATATATATCTATTTTGGAATTTTAACGCTAATTCTCGCTTTATATTAATTTACTATTTTAAAACCCTTAGTTGCTACTAGGTGGAATTATATTCAACAACACATTAAAAACACTTTACTAAAACATATAAAACTGATAAAATTAACAGGGACGAGCTTTCGCCAACCATTTGGCCTTTTTCTAGTCAGAACAGTGGCCAAATGGTTGGCGAAAGCTCGTCCCTGTTAATTTTATCAGTTTTATATGTTTTAGTAAAGTGTTTTTAATGTGTTGTTGAATATAATTCCACCTAGTTAGCAACTAAGGGTTTTTTAAAATAGTATATATATAATATATATATATAATTATATTATTATATATATATATTTATATATATATATTATTATATATATTATAATATATATATATATATATTATATAATATATCATATATATATATAATATATTTAGTGATGCAGGTAGAACATCCGCATCCACATCCTCATCCGCACATTATTAAAGATCCGATCGCATCCGGCTTTGCCCTGCGAATGTTTGCGCGTGTCTATTGTCGAGATTTGATAAAGAATTTTATAATATAAATACTTAAGATGAATCTGAACACAAACTTTAAATGAGAGACATGGGACTTTTGAACGCATCCTTCAAATGAAAATGGAATAACGTTTAAAAAGAATGAAGATGTACTAAAACTAGAGATAGAAAACGCTTTGGTTCTGTGAAATTAATGACCTTCATATTATTGCAACTTACTTAGATCCCCAAGGTTTTTTTTTGAACACAATATTACGAACAAGTTAAATCGTCACTTTGTGTTGCAATTGAAAAATCAATCCGAATAGTCTATTAATTCGCACCATTTAAAAGGAAAAACAACGAAATCTACAAATCCTAACACTTCTACAAAGTAAATCATAAAGATTCAACGGAAGAATTTAAGAACATTTTACAATCAGTACGTGATGAAAGAAATACACGCTTACCAAAGATGCAGTGCAAATGATTGAAAACTACCACCAAAAAACGGCTAGATACAAATGATGATCCTATCAGATGGTGGAAAGTTAAGCAAAATGTTTACCTGCTTTGAGTAAACTTGCAAGAAATCTTGGCCTGTCCTCTAACTAATGTTCAAGTGGAAAGTTTATTTAGCAATGCTTTGGCTATATATAATGATGAAAAGAGAAACAGACTCTCAGCAGAAAAGACAGAAAAATTGATGTTTCTCAAGCACAACCTTCCTCTATTTGAATTTCAATACTAGTGCAAAAAGTTTATAATCCATTGTAAAATCTCTTCTCACTAAAGGGCGGAGGTTGGGGAAAAAGGGTTGGTGGGGTGCATTTGAGTTTGGTCCCCGTCCCGCACCCTGTTAACAATTATATTTAGATTGTGCTAACACTCGAAATTATTTAAAGCATATATTATATTATATATATATATATATATATATATCATATATATTAATATATATATATATAATTATATATATATATATTTATATATATATATATATATATAATATATATATTATATATATAATATTAAAACATCCGCATCCGCATCGCATATTGCGGATGCCCCAAAAAATGACATCTTGCATAATAATATCTATATAATTACAGTATATATATATATAATCTTTATAATATATATATATATATATATATATTATATATATATATATATAGTTATATATATATATATATATATTATATATTATATTATATCTATATTAATAAATATATATATATATATATATATATATATATATATATTATATATATATATATATATATATTATATTATATATATATATAATAATATATATATTATATATTATATAGGTATATATATATATTATATTATTTATATATATATATATATATATATATTATATATATATAATAATATTATATATATATATTATATATATATATATTATATATATATATATATATATATATATATATATATATTATATATTATATATATGTATATATATCTATATATAATATATATTTATATATATACTATATATATATATATATTATATATATATATATATAATATATATATCTATATTATATATATATATGATATGGAATTCGTCATTTACTTCTTCCGCTGAAAAGTTCTTCAAAAATTATGTCTTTAGTTTCCAAATTCACTTACAATATTTCCGATGAAATCATACATTTTGAAGACAAAAGGATGCAGAACCTGTAGATCTATGTAAAATATGCAAACGATTTTACAGGTTTTGAAAGACCTTGGAGCATCTTTTAACAATTTAAAAGCCATTTATTTTGCGTTAAGTTTGGTTTCGTTAGGTAACGTTAAAGTTTAAAATGAAAAGTTCTCCGTTAGTAGGTGATGCATGGGTTATCTTGAATTCTTATCTTCTTTGTCAAAGTTCAAAGTTCTGTTAAATGTTCTTCGATGAAATGTTCGTAGGTAAAATTTTCGTTTGATTAAATACTCTTCGATGAAGTGTCCTCCGGTCGAGTGTCTCTCAGTTAAATGCTATGGAGCTTTACACTATATATATATATATATATATATATATATATATATTTTTTGTGGTAATATCTAATCATCATATATCTATCTATATAATAGAGGTATATATATTATATATATATATATACATTTTAATATATATATTATATAATATATATATATACCGTATATTATATATATAAGGTATATATACTATATAATATATATATATATATATATATATATTGTTTGTTGGTGGTCAAACTGCAGGTATCTGAGCAGTTATTGAACTGTACATAAAGTGACATGTAATGCTACTTTATTCTTGTAACGTTTGGTAAAGTAAAACTTGTCTTACGGCAGAAAACAAATTGAAAACGAAATTTTTTTCCATAATTTTTTTCAAAAAAAACTTTCAAATATGAGAACCTGACTTACATATTTCCCAGACGTGTGTTTCTGATGTCTTCGTCGATATTTTTTTTTTTTTTATAACTTTGTGGGTATTAAAGTGGCTTTACCGGTGAGGGGATGTTACCTGTAAATAATAATAATATAATATAATATAATAATAATAAAAATAATAATAATAATAATAATAATAATAATAATAATAATAATAATAATAATAATAATAATAATAATAATAATAATAATAATAATAATAATAACATAAAATTTGCATTCTTTATTCTATTTTCAAATGAATATTAGAAAACTGTTGGCATAACATAAAAATATTTTACCACTTTTATATATTAATGCTTCGTGGATATTTTGCACTTTTATTTATAAGTCTGACAGTGATACATAGTTTATTTTATTCACATGTGACACCAACACTTTCAAACATAATTTATGTTGTAATTTGATTTTGTTATTTCGATATTTTTGCAAAATTATAATTAATAATAAAAAAAAAATACAGAATGAAGTACAAATTATTTTCCCAAAGAAAGTCCAAAAAGTATATCACTTTAAAGATGACAGGCAAGCAGTGTTTATAAATAAAACGAGAGAGAGAGAGAGAGAGAGAGAGAGAGAGAGAGAGAGAGAGAGAGAGTGAGAGAGAGAAAAGAGAGAGAGAGAGAGAGAAAGAGAGAGAGAGAGAGAGAGAGAGAGAGAGAGAGAGAGATATTTCAGCAATATTTTGTGCTTTGGGTATTATTATTATTATTATTATTATTATTATTATTATTATTATTATTATTATTATTATTATATTATTATTATTATTATTATTATTATTATTATTATTATTATTATTATTATTATTATTATTATTATTATTATTATTATTATTATTATTATTATTATTATTATTATTATTTACCTAAATAGAATAATTTATATTTAGGATATTTTTTATACAAATTATTTTTGTTTCTGCTGTTTAAAGATTGGTCTTTTAAGACCAACCATTAATAGATGAACCAAAAGTAAAGCAAATGATAAATAAATCAAACAGCATAATATAATATATATAATATATATATAATATATATATTATTATATTATAGTATATATAATTATATTATATTATAATACTTATATATTATATTAATTTATTATAATATAATATATATATTATATAATATATATATATAATATATAGTATGGGTGCATGTTCGGGAGGTGGAAAACATTCGGCACTAGAAAAATGTTTTTGTTACCTTTGACTCTTTTTTATCGATTGAAACCATTCCTCTAACCGGAGGTTACCTTTGAGATTTTCCCGCATTAAATTCGTCAATTTCTTGCGTTTTTCGGAGTTTTAAGAAGCGTTTCCAGAAAGTTTAAGACCTTTTCAAGCAAGTCCACGCGATTTTCTAGATTTTGCAAAGCATTTTTTGAACAAATAATTTTAGTGTTATTAATAATAATATATTATATATAATATAGTATATATATATATATATAATATATATATATATATATATATATATATTAATATATATATATATATATATTATATATTATCATATATATATATATATATATAATGTCTGTTTCGTTCCTTATTCACTCAAAGGAAGAAGTGATACTAAGCTAAAGATATCCCTCAGCCCCTCAATACCTCCTCATAACCATTTCTCTCCTATATATATATATATATATATATTATAATATATATATATATATATATAGTATACTTATATATATATATATATATATATACTATATATATATATATATAATATATACCGTACTATATATAATATATTATATGGTATACTATTATAGGTTCGCCCATATATCGTGATCACGTCTTTATCTTTGTCCATATCCATATGCATATCGATTGCATGGATTCTAACACATTTGAAAAAAATCAAATGAAAAGCTTTCGTGAGTGCCAAAATAGAAACTATATTGTAATAAAAGAGCTTCACACCTTTAAAAATATTAAAAAAAGAAGTTTAAATCTATGCTACCTAACCTAACTAAAATTAATCTTACTTAACGGAACCAAACTTATATTATTATATAATTTATTTCACTTTCGTGTTCCATTAATTTTTTTATTTTTAAATTTCTATTTTAAAAGTTTTTATTTATAAAAGTTTTATTTTACAACTTTCTATTCGTAAAATTTTATTTAATTTAAAAATTTTATGGCATATTTTATGTTTTTACGAATTTCTTTTATTAAAAAAATGTATTTTATTTGCCCTAAAGAAGCAAAGCATTAAAGCAACTGCTCAAGCATCATACCCCATGTCATCCCACCATACCATGCTCTACTGCCTTACTGCTTTTTACGTTATCTCTGATCACTTATTATGCATAATTCATAACATAAAATAAGTTCTTTGAAAAAACATTACATAAAAATAAGTTCTTTGTTTTAACATAACATGAAATTTATTAAAAATATTTCATGTTCTTACAAAAATTTGTATTCGTTTTATTAAAAATATTAATTAATCAACAGATCAGTAAATCAAAACTACAAAATCAAAACCCTTTTCCCATTCAAGATCCACTGATTAAGTGATTAAAGTCATTTTTAAGTATTATTTTTGTATAAACATAACATAAAAATAGGTTCTTTGTATAAATATTACATAAAAATAAGTTTTTTGTATGAGCAAAATATAAAATTATTAAAAACATTTCATCTTTTTACTAAATCCTTTATTATTCTTTAATCTTTTTATGTTTATAACATAAAAATATCAAAATATCAATTACTCATGTACCATTGTCATTTTAACATTAACATAGTAGTAGTAGTATTTAACAAAACCTTATAAAAATTCATCCAAACCTATCTATCATACTGATCAACGAATAGATGCTAACATACCAAAGTTTAGCATCAATAAAGCTATCATTACATTACCTGAGCTAAGAACATAACGTATCATAACATACCTAACATACCTTGCGTACGAATAAATTACTAGCATCAATAAAGAAAACATAACATTTCCTGAACTATGAGCATAACGTATAATAACATACCTAGCATACCTTACGTACGAATGAACTGCTAAATATTTAATTTCGGTAAAGTAACTAACATTACATCTCAAAACTTAATCTATTCCTAATTTTGCATCATATCTATAACATAAAAATGTTAATTTATCATTAACAGAGTAATATTTAAAAAACTTGAAAAAATTTGAACTACGAAATTGAACTACGAAAAAGTGCTAACATAACAAAGTTTTAACATCAAAAGCTAACATAACATTACCTGATCTAAGAACAAAACGTATCATAACATACTTAACATACCTTACGTACGAATAAATTTCTACACAACAGAGTATTATCATCAATAAAGCTAACATAACATTTCCTGAACTAACAATATAACGTATCATAGATACCTAACATACCTTACGTACGAATAAAATGCTAACATTAACAAAGACTGAATATTTCCTTCAAAGATGTCTTGTACACCCTAGAAAACTATCATACTAAACAATACTAGGGTTAATCGAACTTAGTAACCTAAATGTGTTATCCTAAGTTCTGTTCCTTCACTCATTATACCAAAGATACTAAAATTAAATTTCACGAATTCATCATTTAATAAATTTCCTAAAGGAATACATCTTTTCCATGCGTGAATTCCCATTTGGGGGTCACTCCCTCAAAGGTGGGTGTGAAGTCCCATTTGGGGGATCACCCGCTTCAATGCCCATCTTGGGGTCAACCTCACGAAGGTGAGTGTGAAGTTCCATAGCTTGTGACCACCTTAATATACATGTTATGAATTCTTAATTCCATAAGTCTCATTAGCAATTTAAATATAAAAATAGATTTCGGTTTCAATTCTTAAAGAGCAACAAAAAAAAAACTGTATAAGTAAACATAATATAATAACTATATTGATATTTTCATCAGAAATATACAATAGTGAAAAAGGTGGAAGCATCCGAAAAAAGAGTGGCAAAATAGGTGGTAATGATATAAAACGGAAAATTTAACTACAATCCCTGAGTATTGATAAAATGATAAGTACACAGAGGTGGTGAGAAGGGAGATTTATTTTGAAGAAATTTGTAAAGGAATTTATGCTTAATAAATTTTGGAAAGGAATGGAGAAAACAGGGAGAACTGATGAGAAAAATTAGGTAAATGGAGGAAATCTTTTTAAAAAGTCGTTAGGATATACTGAAGAGAAAATAATCCAATAGAGATGCAAAATATCTTTTAAAAACGAGGCTTGTATTTGAATTGTTTAGTGTAAGGTTGAGGAATTTACATAGGTATAAGATGGTTATATTTTGTCCGTTTTTAACTTTAGTATGCTAAATGATATTGAAAAGATCCTTGTTACGGCGAATCATGAAGGAGAAGGTTGAATGTTTTTGACAAAAGAAAATTTTGGAGTAATCTAATATTATTAAACTGACAATTCTAATAGAAAAGTTAATGAAATTACAGAATGTACTATGCAGGAAGATTTAGATGAAATTAGTGACAATGCTTTCGAAATAATAGACGTTTTTGTTTGATAGTCTATAGTTGGAGATTTTTTTTATTATTATTTAACCTTATAGACAAGGGCGTAGCCGACATTTTATTCAGGTGGGGAAAAATTTTAACTTCAAAAATATATCTATTATAAATAATAATATAATAAATATATATATACTATATAAATATAATATATCTATTATATGATATATAATATATAATATATATATATATATATACTAATATATATATAATATAATATATATATTATTATATATATTTATATAATGACCAAAAAGTACTAACGCCCACACGGAACGGGAAGTCGGATCAAAAAATTTTTTGCAAGTACCCCTATAGATAACTTAAATAGATGTTCTAGGCGCGAAATGAATTTTTTTTTCTTTGTACCCTTAAAATTATAAAAGTTTATTTTATGTTAGCGTTAGGTAGCGTTAAGTTAGGTTAGTTAGTTAGTAGGTCAGGTTACTTCTAAGAAAAAAAATTTTCATTTCGTATAAAAAAAAAGGTTTAGTTAACCTTCCAAATTCATTTTCATTTCTTATCTCGTTTTCTTTTGATCGCACGGACCACTATTAACTTCCATTACATATTATTTCATTAACAATTAAGCAGAGAAAACACTAGAACCCAAAACAAGCAAAATCTAAATTTTTTTTATTTGGTTAATAGTTTTCATTTCGCCCCTAAGAAAAAGTTTATTTTAATAAACTTTAGCTTCTATATCCCCAGATAAAGTAAAATTAATTATAGTATTTTCGGTGCTGGCGTTTGTAACTTTTACACACACACAACACACACCACACACACACGCTCACACGCTCACACCACACACACACAAACACACACACACACACACACACACAAAACAACACACACAACCACACACACACACATAAATATAATATTATATATATAAACATATATATATTATATAATAATATATATATTATATATATATATATATTATATATATATTATATATATCATACTATATCAATAATATATATATATATATATATAGATATATAATATATATATATTTTAAAGGAAAAATTGCAATAGTTGAATGATGTCACATTCGTCTGACTATATAAAAATATTGTTGACGTGTCGCAGCATTCTCTAGCGAATTGGTATCATTTACATATAATTTGTGCATTCTTGTTCAAAAATGTATGCGTTGAAAATAAAAGAACAATAGGAATACTTGATCTAGATTTTTTAATATCTTTTGGTGACTCGGTTCGTTCAGACCTCATTGACGATTTTGCCCATCATACTTATAATATATATACTATATATATATATATAATATATTCATATTACTTATATTATTATATAATAATAATATATATACATATTATATATATATATAAAATATATATAATATAATAGTATAATATTATAATATATTATGATATATATATAATTATAATATATATATTATATTATATATGATATATAGTATATATATATATATATTATATATAAATATATATATAATATATATATCATATATATTAGTATATATATAATATAATATATATAATATATAGATATATATATTATATAGTATATATATATATATAAGTAATTATATATATACAAACGGGTGCAGTAACGCGTTTAAATCGTAATCCGTTAAATAACTTAATTAAAATTTTTCGTTAACTTTTAACGCTTTCAGTTAATTTTCGAAAAACAGTAACGGCGAATATTTAACGAGTTATAAATATTACCCCTACATCCCGTTAAACCGATTACTTAATTTACGATTTAGTAAACAATATGTTTAATTATCAGATTTTAAACTGTATTAGATTCGTATTGATAAGATAAAACTTTTTTTATTTTCAAAATTTCCTAAAAACGATCCTCTCCAATGGCTCAAAAATGTGGTTATATTACTCGTTATTATCAGGTTTAGTAATGTTTAACACAAGGTGGAGAAAACAGAGTTTTGAAGGAAGTGCTTCGTGCACACCACCCCTCGTACAACATATATTCTCTTATTCTTATACTAGCACTATCCTCAGCGTTGGAAGCACCACATTTTACCAACCATTTCCGAAAAAAAAGAAGCCGCTCTAATCCTTCTAACTATCGCCCTATATGCTCTCACTTGTATTCTATCTAAGATCTTTGAACCACTTCTTAACTCTCACTTCTAGATCAACTGGAATCTCATTCTCTTTTTTCTCGATCGCCTTTTGGTGTTCAAAAGACTCTACGAGGCCCCCCGAGTTAATACGTTCCTATTTAAACCAATTTATCTTTTCCGCTCTTAGAACTTACTGAGGCAGACTGCGTAGTGGCGCTTTATATACTCAAAGCTGTTTGAACCGTATGGGCACGCATCATTGCTTCAACTCCTTCCTTTCCTCCTTACTCTTTGCTTACTTATGACAAGAGCTTCTTTTCAAAGTCCGCTAAACCATCGGCTATTGTCATTGATGGAGCGACTTTCTTTCTTTATTCTGTCTATAGTGGCAGTTCCTCTTGGTTTCCTTCATCTCCCATCTTTATTCCTACTTTTCATTATGATCTTTTCACCTGCACATCAATCTCTTAGTCCACTCGCATAGCCGATAACTCCGACCCTAATCCTCTCAGCTCATTCAATTCTGCTCCATCTTTACTTCTAGAA
Organism: Trachelipus rathkii; assembly: GCA_015478945.1. NCBI lineage: Eukaryota > Metazoa > Arthropoda > Malacostraca > Isopoda > Trachelipodidae > Trachelipus > Trachelipus rathkii. Next base: position 24,262 of record JABUQX010020875.1, read on the forward strand.
ATTGCCTCTCGCTTAATCTTATCCGATTCTATTCTCACTGCTAGATAGAATTTGAGGGTGGGGTCCGTTCTCACACTTGTGAAATTCAATCTTTAAAAAACCAACTTCTACAAATCTCTCCTCTCTTAAAAATACCTTTATAACTTTCCTATCTCTTTGACGTCTTTTCGTCATCTTCCTGTTGTACATACTAAACATGCATGGCCTAACATAAACAAAATGTCTGAGAAACTCACACCACAACGGCTTGCTGTGCGGCCTCAAAAGAAACTGGGAGTTCTGTTTAACGCGAGACCTTTTTTTTCCTCTTCATCCATGTTCCGCTATATAAAGGTCTCATCCGCCTTTGTATGAGCGTACTGTTCTCATATCTGGGCGCTTGGTTTCACCCGGCTTTTGGACAGGTCGCGTCAAAGGCCAAAAGGGCTTATAAACTGTTATGTACTTTCCAGTTCACTTTGAACTCTATCTTTGACTGCCCGATTTGCTGCTTTATCATCTTTCTATTTAGTATCAGCAGCAGCAGAGATTTCGAGGAACTTACCACTCGCGACCACCACCTTTACGACGCCCTGAGTAAGCACAAGGGTGCATGTATACTGCGCACAGTTGCGCTAATTATTGGTAAAACTCCAGCTAATGCTGCCCCCGGTTGTTTCCTTTCCTGCCACACTCTCTGTGAACTCTCTTCTCATCTTCTAGTTTCCTGCTGAATTAAATCTCCCTCACTTTAAAAGCCTGCGTCTATGTTCATCTGCGTAATTTGCGTAGCGGATGAAATTTTGGCGTGCAACATTCCCTCCTTGAATAGGGCTCTGCCCGTGAGTGGTGGTGATAACTGTAAAAAAAAAAAAAAAAAAAATTGAAAAACGAGTTAACCGTTAACGATTAACTTAAACTTCCGCATTACATTCTTTACGATAAAACGCTTTAAATTTAATTAATACGCCGTAATTTTTTCTTGTTAACGATTTAAGCCATTAACGACGTTTAACTATTTCTCATTAAACGGTGCCCACCTTTGTACATATCATATATATACTACACTCACACACACACTAAGATATATATTATAATATTATAAATATATATATATATACAGTATATATATATATATATATATATAGTATATATACTATATATAATTATATTATATATATAATATACTATATAGCTATAATATATATTATATATACTTATATATATATATATAGAATATATATACTATATATATATATATATATATATATGCAAAGACCAGATTCCGTTGATCTTCAGCAAATCTAAATTGTAGTTTTCCCAGTTTCTTCTTTTTCTCTAGTAGCAAGCATTTTCTAGTCATGTATATATAAGCCACTGAAACCGTTTTCGATAGGAAATGATTGAATTCGCCCGGTTTTTACGCTATGCAATCTACTAAGTAATCTTTCAATAGTGCTCATTGTGCCTAGTTGAGTTAAAGAAACGTTCAGAGCATGTTTCGCAGCTGGAAAGAAAGTCTCAGTGACATTTATCAACATATACTTGTTCCAATCCTTTTGGGTCCTTTTTTTATTTTTTTCATCCATCCAAATTCTTTCCCATATCATAAGCTTCATTATAAAAATTGATTGAATAGCAAGCGCCAGAAAAAAACCGTGCTCTTTTTTTAAAATCTTGAAATTTTCCAATGTCATGTCCAACATAATGAAAACAGTAAGATGTTGGGTAAATTTTTTTCAGAAAATCGTTGCTCCAGTGAAATTATTAAATAATCTAAGTAAAAGATAAAGAACCTTATTTTCCAGAATTTTCTAGGAGTTGAAAATATTTTAAGTAATATAATAATAATTCAAGGAGGCAACGTTTGCTGTTGTCGTCATAGGATATTTGGCTTCTGTTACAGTTGCCAAGAACCCTAGGACGAAAAATACTCTCAGCAATTATGCGGCAGCAGCTAATAAATCTTAGCTTACAGCTCTCACAGTAACGACTGTTGGTGTTCACCATTTTTGATGATATTGAATATTAATGACGAAAATTCAGGAGACTTTTCAAAGAAGTTTATTTAAAGTAAAAATTAGATAAATAGGTATAAAATATTCTTTTTATGTGATTCGAACACTGTAATATATCTATACTTTTTGGATACAAAACATTTGTCATATATTCCGGTAATGCATAATACTTTGCTATAAGATCAAAACAGATAACGAACCGAAAGTTTATTGCAGAAAAATATTGCTGAAAGGCCACTTTTCTCGTTGTATTTTTACAGTCTTCTGTTAATCTTTGTTGTCTTCGGACGATGCTAATAAAATTTTCCTTGAATATAGCGATACTTCAGTATTTATGAGAACAACGTATGGGCATACCCTCTTCGAACAACCGATTTAGGAAGAGGTTTATTATAATATATACTGCGAAAATTTGTTATATATTTCTGGGAAACAATTTGAATGGTTTACATCATGGTTCAGTTTGTCACTTGAATAGTTATAATTCTTCCGATTTTTTTTTAAACTCTACAATCTTTCCTTGCCATAGCTGAAACAGCCATCATAGCCTTGCTTAACACATTTATCTGCAGTCAAACCTCATTCCTGTAATGTCTATTGTATTAGCGTCGATTGCATCCAATTCAACAAACCCGAGAAACTCTTCATGAAGACACAAAAAATCGTATATCAATTGACAGCTGATTTATTTCAGATTTTCATCTGCTAGTATATTGCTGGCAGAAGCTTTTTTTTGAATTTTTAATGATGATATCTTTAATAACTCGACCCGAATAGAACAATGAAGTGTCATTATCAACTAAATCAGTTGGGTTTAGCATTTTTCTTGAGTTTTTAGACATGCTGTTTCAAATTATCGTCACCTGTCTCAATTCTCAGGTGAATAAAGACCTTGAGAACATCTTGATGCAAATATTTTCATATAAAAGGCAAGTCATGTCTGTCACAAAACAATATAGTCGAAATGATTGACGAAATTACTTTTATATTTTCTTCTATTACTTTTGATACCATCATGATATTTGCAGACACATCCTCCATGGAGAACTTTGTTGATGTGACTGTTGCTTTATGCCATTGTATGGTACGCGTTTTTTCCAATATCCATAAATACGTTTGTGGAGGGTAAAAGGTCAGATAATGAGCTTACTCAAAATGCCTTGTAATGTAGTTTGTAGGGAAAAGTACACAGTGTACCCATATAGTTGTTTTAATATATAAGCGATATACACAAAAAGATTGTATATAACTCACTATGTAACAGATTTTTTGTCTTTGGACAACAACTGTTATTTCCTATTTTTCTATACCCTAGAAGGTATGAAAATATGGAGCTCAATATTTCCTCCCAAATTCATTTGTACTGGAATAATAGATATTTCACAAATTTTACAATGCCGATATAAAAATTGGTGAATATAACTATTCTCCGTTACATAAAGTAGAAAAAAAACTACATACATCTAAAAAGTAGAATTTATTTATTCTTAGTTTATACAACAGAGACCTCAAAAAATATTTAGAATGAATAGTTTTTCTGTAATACGCTTATTACGGTAAGATTGCTTTTCGACGAAATCAACCCACAAATATATAAGTATCCAACCTTGTTTAGTTATATATCCTTGTACGATAATTCAATGTCCAGAATATCCTGTAGATCGCCGCCATGCTCCTTGGCAGTACGCCCCCATGTCTCCCTAAATTAGCAAGTACGAGCACCAGGATATGACTTTGGTAGACCTCCTCTGCCATTTTTGCCGTAGTTCAGCCTGACCTAGGTCTTAACAAGCATCCTCATTTGGTTTTCGGCTGATACCAAGAAGCAATCTGAACCCTGCCCAATTTAAAGGTGTTTCAATTGCTTTTCCATCCTTAGTCAGGTTCTTCGAATTCCTTTGCACTAGTTGATATTGTGGCCCGACGAAGAACAGCGGCTAATACCTTTTCCTCAGAAGCTATATGGGAAGCTTATGCAGGTAGATAAAGCTGAAGACTCCTCTATAGATCTGTGGCAAAACGTATGCACTAGCCGAAATTTTATGTGTAGTGGAAGAAACAATTTTTCTGGGGGTTCAAAAGAGGCTCCCATTGGACATGTTCGCTCCCACACTTGAACTCAGTCCCGCTGTGTCAATTCCGCCTATTGGTAGTGTTACTGCAAAAGGATCGCTGTCCCGGAGACAAACAGACATGGAAAACTTGTAAAGCCGCCTTGAGACCCATCAGGAAGATCCCATTTTGCAAAACTCCTATAATCTTTCCAATGTGTTCTCATATTCAAGCACTTAGCAATAGCTTCACTCTGCTATGTTCCTCGTTGAGCTTGCACCGAGGGCCAAGGAAGGAATGGAACATCGTTCCCGTTATGAAGTTCAGCAAGCAATGTATTACATACTTCTTTGAACAATGGTTTGCGAGCTAATGACTCCATCTGCGGTTCCTTATGAGCGTTACTATTCACCTGTAATTTGGAGTCCAGATTGGCAACTGAATATATGCACGTCATCCAAGGTTCCCTTAGCTAACTATCTTAGACCGCTTACTCGCTATTCTGCTTTTTAAAGACCGAGCTAATTTTTACTCATCCTTATTACTCGTCTTTTTTCGTTTTGTTTTTTTTTTGTTATTGTTTCATGTTGTTGTGCTTGCCTGGGGTCTGCGTGTGGCTCTTGCGCGCGCGGATAACAGAAAAATACACACACACACACACAACACACACACACACCACACACACACACACACACACACCACACACACACACAATAAGAACAACCTACAAAGACAAAACACAACACTTTACAAATATATAATGGATGACGTCCATCCTCTTGTTCACTCTCAATTAAATATAATATAGTGTGCTTATTATGGAGCAATAATTTAATTTAGGTTCATAGGCTCTATTCTCTCCCTGTTATCAAACCTGCAAGAAAAAATTAATACAAAATTGCGCTTGCTTTTTGCTCATTTTATTAAAAAAATATATCTTCATAAATTCATGTAATTGAAAAGATACCATAGATAGATATCAAATTCAGAACAAGCCAAAACTAAATAATATAATAATAAATATATATATATTAATATAATATACTATATATATATAATAAAATATATATATAATATATATATATATATATAATATATATATATATTATATATATATATATATATATATATATTAAATATAATAATATATACTATATCATATATATATTACTATATCATATATATATATTAATATATATAATATATATTAATAATATATATATATTATATATTAAAATATATATAATATATATTATACCTTCTAGAGTTCTTTTGCAAGTTACGCAGGGTGAATACTGCCCATGCTTGTCTGCCCCCAGCCAGCATGCCCAAAATATGCCTTTATAGGCTCGCACATTTTTGCAAGATGTAGTTCAAACAGGGCACTTTTTTTCTCGTGCATCTTCCACTTAAATTCACCCGCAGACAATACCAAAATGCGTCTGCTTGATATTTGCAAATTCTTGATGCCATCTGTGCTGAATGTACCTATCAAAGACAACGTATCTCCACTTGAAAGCTGCTACTAAAAGACTGATGAACTAAGCAGCTAACTATATTGATACTTGATCTTGCGTTCTCTGCATTTATTTCGTCATCTAAGTTGTCAGAACATTCAAGAAATAAAAATATGTCATGTATTTAAAAAATATTAATTTTCTCTGAAATGCAAATAGATCAGTTTGAAAACATCGATGTCATGGTAACAAAAGCAAAGTTTGAAGGGAATAATATTTTTCTTTGCTTTCTACACAGAAGCTATTAGGAAATAATGCTTTCAAATCATAGACAAAAAATGTTTTCTTTTTTTGTTACATAGAAAATTAGAAAATTATACCCAGAAAATCTACTCAGTATTGGGGTTCACTTGAAGGGATGGGATCACACTGACCACAGAGAATCGAGTTGCTAGGTTTGTCAGATTTAGGTTGTAGAATATTAATAATATTTTTCTTTTTCATTTTTTTTAAACAATCATTCTGAAAACCTAAAAAGAAGTTGTAGACATTCATTTTATTTCTTAACGCTTATTTATTTTTTATTTTTATTTTTTTTAAATGAAGGACATTTAAGTACTTTAATCATTTATATTATTTAATAATTTTCAAAAGCTTTTCATTTCCAAATTCATCATAATTTCAAGCTTTCTGAAATATTTCATTTCACTCCAGGTCTTAATGGGTTACCACATTCACAACACAACGTATTTTTTTTACCTTAAACTACGAATGATTATAGGCAGTGGTAAATTGCCAAAATTTTAACAACAGATTCTTTGCTTAGTCATTAAAGCTAAATGGTGATTCATTTTAATTTTTAATCAAATAAGCAAAAGATTTTTCAATTGGTTCGCTTATCTTTGATCGAGCTTGCCAGATCCAGCTCACCACTGAAGACACTGATTATAATTAAAAGTAAGCAATTAAACCTTCTTTATTTATTCACATATTTTATGTACTTACATACATAAGTACATAAGTACGTACTCAGTTTTTGAAATTATAAGGATGTCTTCTTAATTATAATCTCTTTTTAATGAAACGTTTAAGTAGCTAGGAATTCTGATGCTCCTTCGGAACATTCTCATATCACCCCAGAAATACGTTTCTTGCGAGCTTGTTGTCATCTCCCTCACAAAACTCTTCTTGAAGAGAAGAGCGAATGACTCTTTGTCTCATCAACACTTTGTCAATGTCGGTTCTATCTTCTATCATATTTCCATCTTTTATTAGTGGTCCATATATATATATATATATATATATATATATATATATATATATATATATATAACAATATATATTTATTATATATATATCTTTTTATTGATATATATATATATATATATATATATATATATATATATATATATATATATATATATATATATATATATATATATATATATATATATATATATATATATATATATATATATATATATATATATATATTTTACCAAAGTATATTTAAAAGTCATAAACCACATCTCTTTTATCTTCTATTGTACAATGTAAATTATAAGACATATTAATAAAGGATATTTGTATGCATCTGAAAGAGAGATTTTTAAAGGATTCTAGATTTTTGGAAATATATTTATTATATTTTTAAAATATAGCTGTGGACAGAGTTAGTAGTAGGGCAACCATTTCGGAGGAAAATGGCATGGGACCTCGCAGAATCCTAGGACCTTGACCACAGCGCTTTTTACCTGCCCACCTTTTTGAGCCCAATTTTTACCCTTGACCTTGACCTTTTGGGCCTTGACCTGACTATCTTAACCTTTTTTATACTTGACCTTTACCTGATCTTTTGACATTGACCTTTTTTGACCTTTGAATCTTTTTGACCTTGACCTTTTTGGCAAACCCTAATTTTTGCAACTCCCAATTTTTTAGCAACTCCTATTTTTTAAAGCAACTCCTTCGAAGAAGGGTTGAAAGCCAAACGGTTGCGTAAGCAACCGTTGTACGTACCCCACCCTAATTTTTTTCGACCAACCCTTGGTCTTCCATGGGTCAATTTTTGCCCACGGTAATTTTTGGCCACCCTTTAGGGGCTTACTTTTTGATGTCTTTACCTTATTTGACCATGATATTTCCACCCAAACCCTTGGGTCTTCCATGGGCCCTTTTTGCCCACGGTAATTTTTTGTCCTTCCTTTACGGGCTTAGCCCTATTTTTTGATATTTCGATCACATCTAGCATTAATGCAAGCGTAAGTAGCACAAATAATAGCTACACACAATTCTGACAGATACCTGGCGGGTCACCTAAGGCCCACGGTAATTTTTGTCCTTCCTTTACGGAAGCCCTCTTTTGATATCTTAACCTTGTTTGACCATGATATTTCTGGCCTTGGACCTTTGTAGACATACCATAACCCTAAATCCCAACCTACCCTAACCTAGCCTAACCCAACCTAACCTAACCTAACCAACCTAACTCTAATTAACTAACCTATCGTAACGTAACCTAACCTAACCTAACCTACACCCACACCCAGCTCTACACCCCACACCTAGCTGTACACACAGCTCTCTTCACCCATGCACACCCACACCCCAGCCTGGCCCAGCTTCACACTTCATCCCTACACCTACCCCAGCATCCGCCCACTTTGAGCTCATCCAGGTAACTGATGTCTAATTTTTTGTAGGGATCTGTGTTAACATGAGGCTTGTGGTACCTGAATCTGTATAATTTATAACAAATATGAAAAACGCGCGCGCGCGCAACACACACACACACATTAACAAAATTTTATCATAACTGTATTTGTCATGAATACCCTAATTTTCACCCATATCACCTTTACACTTTACATTTTTGTACCGTTCCTAACTTGAACGTATATATCTAGTGATGTTCTATTAGTGTTCTAAGAGTATTAGATGAGTGCCGATGAGTTAATTCTTTCAAGCCTTTCTAGCCTCCCCCTAGCCTAGAATACCCTAATTATGGGTGTCTAATTCATGTTGCAAGGTATGGTGATCTGAATCGGTGTATATTACAACCTGCTAGATGCTTCCTACTATGAGTTAGTCTTTTCAATACTTATAGCCTATATATTACGGTACACACACCAACATTACACTATGATGGTCTGGTATATTACTATCTACGACATCTTATAAGAATGACTATGACAATTTATAAGCGCTTACACCTATAGACACTTACATTTAACCACCATATACACTTTACACTCACACCCACACTACACAGATACACTTACGTTTGCACTCACACACTTGATATTTGATGCCTCAAATCCTTTGATGCCTCAACTTAGATGCCTCAACTTTTTGATGCCCCAGCATAAATGCCCAGCATTGATGCCTCAACCTTGAAGGTTCATCACTTTGATGATGCCATCTTTGGATGACGACAACTTGGATACCAAACATCTTGCGCAACCCTGAAGCAAGCAACTTCGTTGGCTCATTTCTACCCTGCACATCTAGAACAGAGTTAATATTAATGTCTCCTCTGAAGTTGGTAATGAAAAACGCGAAAGTGTTTCAATGATAAATGGGAAAACGAAGAACACCCAAACACCCAGCTGAACTAAAGTACATC
>JABUQX010020876.1:0-15000 GCA_015478945.1 Trachelipus rathkii
ACGAACCATCGGCAACAGCGTCGCCGTTAGACATGTACAGGATGCTCTGCTTCTATGAATATATAAAATATGTATATATATTATATATATATATATATATATATATATATATATATATATAATATCATATATATAATATTATATATATATATATTTATATATATATTTATATATATATAATATATATTATTATATATAATTTTTTTTTTGTCCAGCTAAGACTTCAATCCAATTTTTTTTTCTGGTCCGCTCCTAAAGCCACACTTGTTTATTATTTACATAAGTTTTAAATTTGACAAGGATTAAAAGTTGCTAAAATTGACAAGGATTAAGGATGTTGCTAAAATTGACAAGACTTAAGGGTTGGTAAATTTGTCACAATTATTTTCAATTTCACTTTAAAATTGTAAATAAATTTTCATAAAATATACACTGTAGCTAAAATTAAAGTTAAATTAAATTAAAAATAAGCATTAATAAATATAAAGACCCAAAGTAAGAATCAGAATTGAAATCAAGCCATTTCTTGATCATATTATTATTTTATTATTATATTATTATCATTACTATTATTAGAATTATTGTAGTTATTATTATTATTATTATCATTATTAGTTATTATTAGTCTATTATTATTAATTATTATTAGCTCAATTATTATTATTGGTATATATTATTTTTATTATTAATTTATTATTACAACGAAAAAAAAGTGTGTCAAATAGAATATAATTATTTAAGAGACATGAAGAAAATTTCAACTGAGGGAAAGCGAGAGATAAATGCTCGTGAGTAACACGGGTCAAAGGTTAGGTGACCGAGTCGCGGGCAAATGGTCATGGTACGCATGACCTCGTCCGGATTCTAGGTAGCGCATTACTAGAGTACTTTCTTCTCCAGAATACTAGATAAGATAAAATAGACCTTACTGAATTCGGTACAAAATATATTATTTAAACTTACTTCCATCCATTCTTCCCTTTTTTGAGGAGCTTGCACAGGTTTTTCAACCCACATAGGCACTACTCTTGACTGTCTTCTTGAATCGTATATAGTATATATATATATAGATATAGTATAATATATATATTATAAATTTTATATAATATAACTATATATATTTATTAATATATTATATATATTATATATATATATATATAATTATATATATTATATATATATATATATATATAATATATATATAATATTCCTTTTTTTTCATTCATGGTACAGGACGCCACCACGGCCCACAGAGAAGCGGCACACTGGGCTGAATAATCAACTCCATGGGTAGATCATGGCTCATACATATTTTAAATGTCAAAGAAAATTTGGATGGCGAAATGAATATTCAGTCAAAAATATTAAAAGCTAAATAAATTATAATAGTCATAATAAAAAGTCTATTTCCTATAACAAAAATCATAATGTTTTGAAACATTTTTCTATTCTGAAGAATAAGAGAAAATGGAGTTAGTATTAAGAGTGGGGTACGATTCAGTCAAGACATGTGATAGCCTGTTAGAAGGTGTTTTGGACCATAAAGTAGGGAAAAGACGACGCTGAATGGGGCTTCAGTTGGAGACTAATGCATGAAGATATGGTGAACAGATTGGAGGGGTATGGCGAGCAGCAAAAGTTTGCCGATGGGGGGTGAGTCCCCTCGACATGTAGTGGGCTGTGCAGTGATACTTTGTTGGTGGCCAATACGGAGGGTAACAAGCGCTTTCGTCGGTGAGAGGAAGACCACTCTACGTAAGTGTTCGGGCTTTATATTTCTAGTATCGCCGCTCCTGATCACAGTTCCATCACTCTGCGATACAAAGCGGAAGCCTTGTTCGGAGAGCAGGATAATAAATCAAGTTGATGGAGTCGACCTGTAAAAGGCGGTCATCCGGCAGGTCCTAGAGCAGCTCCGAAAAAGAAAGAAGGGCGGCCATTTTGGCGTATCTGTCCGCTATTTCGTTGCAAGTTGTACGCCCTACGTGAGAGGGGGTACAATAGAGTGCAATTTGTTTCTTGCACGGAGAGGGAGCAGGCCGAAGAATATTGTTGTACAGCGGATACCATGTGTTTTTAGAAAGAAAAAAAAAGATACTGAAGAGGTGTGAAGAATCCAAAAGAGGAGGAGGAGGTGATCAGACAATTTTAATCCAAATTAATGGAAGAGGAAGAAATAGCTGAATAGAAAGAGAATTTAGTATAGAGAGAAAAGCCGATTATGAGAGGAGCGAGAGGTACCGAGCACGCAAAAGAAGACAAGGGGGAATGATAGGTACAAAATAAGAGAGGAAGAACTAGGAAAAGCTACATGCAGATTTGAATAATTGTGTACAAAGTAGAGAATCTTAGCGAACAGGCTACAAAACACGGTGGCATTGGATTTTTTAAGGAATGGATATAAACATACACCTATACCTGATGAGGAGGCGTAATTTTTAGCTAATTTTGAAGGCAAAAAGATATTAGAAGCTAAAGTAAAGGAATTGGAAAACTGGGTGAAAATGGTGTACGAGGCCATAAATAAAAGAAGTCGGAAAGTATTAACCACCAGATGGATAGTGACAGAAAAAAATGAAAGAAGGAAGAAGGGTTTGTAAGGCAAGGTTAGTGGTGAATTAAAAAGGAAAGATAAACACAATTAACAAAGACATTTACCAAACAAGAAAAAGTTTACGAGACTTAAATTTAAACCGACGGCACAAATGTAAAACAATAAATACTTCCCGAGACGAATTAAATTAAGGAGATAACTTGAAGAAGAACAGTTTATATATCACCTCCAAAAGAAGCAAGAACAGACAAAAATATGGAAGTTAAAGAAGTTACTTTATGGATTGAAAGATGCAGCTAAGGTTTGGTATAATAAAGTTTTGTAAACAATGATGAAAGAAGTATGAAGGAAAAAATGCTCGATTAGATCCAACAATATTTAGGTTGGCAAGAGAAATAATGAACGTGTTACGATTTATTCTATGGAGTAAATTACGTATTCGAAGAAGTCATAGGGGAAATTAAGAAAAAATTAAAAATAGGAACAGAAGAGCAAGGATTATTTAAAGACATAGAAGTAGAAGTGAAATAAGAAGGATGTTTATAAATGGATGAGCGAAGATAAAACAGATGCAAACAGATGATGATATCCACGGACCTATGCAACTAGTTCATAAATACATTAAATAAATGAAGAGAATGCAAGACACAGATTATTGGAATCAGGTACCCGACAAAATTGGGCGAGTCAACATAGTAGAGCCGGACATTACTTATAGTGAGTGCTTGAGCAAGGCTAATAAGATAGTTTATGGGAAGGATATAAAGAAAGTTTGTAGAGTAATTGGAAAAATAAGAAGAGAAAAGGTAAAGATACAAATGGAGGAGTTAAGAGAAGGAAGAATTAGGTTTGAAATGTACACAGACGTTTCATTAGTAAATGTTGCCAAAGAGAAGTCACAAATAGGTTACATGAAGGTAAGAAAAAGTGTCCCATATTTTGGAAATTGGGAGTTGCCAAGAGGATGGTGAGATCAACAACAGAAGCAGAAAATGTTAGCATTAGTTGAAGGGCAGAAACAACTATTTATTTGAAAACATATGGAAAGAAATTACAGGGGGAAATGTTCCTATAGAAATAAAAATTGATAGAAAATCATTGAGTAAAAGAATCTATTCCACTTCAGGAGTGACGAATAAAAGATTGAGGATAGACATTAAAGAAATGAGAGAAATAAATAAAATAACATGGATAAGACCAAAAGCACAGATAGCAGATGTGTTAGCGAAAGAAGGAGTGAGAGTTATATATAGTTATACATAACCAGTTATATATATTCTATTTCATATGCATTCTCTGCAACTGGCTTCACTTGAATGGTCTCTGAGATTCATTTCCACAGAATAGTAATGTGATGTTAACAATGGATGCATTACTTTGGTTTTCCAAAGATTATAATGGGAAGAAAAATAAATTATTATTAAGTTTCCCCTAATAATTTGTGAAGCCCACTTGATGTTAATGATACAAACCCTTGACTAATTTAAACTTCAAACAAACATTTAATTTTACTTGAATTATTAGTATATATAAATATAACAAAAAATAGCTTTAAATCTTTAAATTTTAATTTGTATATTAATTTTTGTAAAACAACAAGGAATCAAAATTTTGAAGCATTACAATAAGTTGGTTAAGGTTGGTTAAGTTTAAACTTACTGAAGATGATGATGATGATGATGAAGATGGTGATCTTTTTCTTTTTTTTCTTTCTTTCTTTTCTTTTTTTTCTTTTTTTTCTTTTTTTCTCTTTTTATCCTTCCCATGTTTCTTTTTTTTCTTCTTATTGGGATTAACTTTGTCTTCAACAGAAGGAAGCATCCATGTTGTTTCTCCCCTTTCACGTGCTTCTTTTTCTCGCATTTCCTTTCGTTCATGATCTTTTTTAGCCTTCAAAGTTAAAAGAAAATAAAAAATTTAAGGACAGGAACAAAAAAAATATTTCTCAAATAAACATACGGTAATACAAAGTGTAGCTAATTCTTAAGTTTAGTTTAAAAAAACTATTTTACGTTCAATCTGTAAGCCCCATCTATATTAACAGGAACACCACAACATATTTAACCAACAAAACATTCAATATTCTCTTCCAAGTCATTATCTTACACAACATATCATCAATATGTCATATTGTATCATTAGTATATATAAGTGTTTTCACACCATTCTCAAACTAATTTACAAATATTCATCATAGCATGATTTCATCTTATTATATTTGATACCACTAAATCTACCAAACAATTAAAAGTCAACAATAATAAACTGCTATGCAGAAAGTCGGAAATATGGGTAAGAAGTTAAGGAGGAATGAAAATAATAAGTTTGATATATTGGATTTATAAAAGAAAAATACACTTGGGCACGCAATCCATTAGTAAAAATACATAATGTATAAATTTAATTTTGTACATCACTCTTAAGATAAAGAATAAATGCTTGTATTATATGTAGTTAATGCAAAGTATTATAAACATGAAGAGAATTATGCCAAATTAGTAATGTTAAAAATATCTATCCTGTACTATAATTTCTAGAGAGTATACGTCTAATGTTCTGTTCTGGGTCTAAAGAGAGAGACCACCCCATGAGAGAATTATTAGACCTATGATATTACAGCCTCAACACATAATATTGAATATTTTTTTCTTCTGTATTGCAGCTGTTGTTTAATGAGGACACACATACTTTAAAGGTATTATCTCAAAAGAGTTATCCGAATAGAGAGCTCACTCGCGTATTTTTTTATATAACGATATGATACTTCTATAGCTCACATAAAATAACTGTTATAAAATTACTAAAATTTGCACACTTCACACGCATCAAACAATTATTTTGGCTAGAGATTTTATCGGAGTATTTATACATTTCGGTATGCGAGAGAGTGTATATATCACAAATAAAGAGCCTTATATTAGTCTAGGCTTGATGTATTATTTCTCTATATATGAGTCAATTAAAATAGAAGGAGAGATATGCCACAGAGACTTATTGCTGACAATGAAACATAAAGACTAATTCCTCGAGAGAGGAGATTTATTATTCTCCGGGTTTTCTATCACAAGTACTGGTCAAATGAATTCTGAAGGAAATCAATAAGCATTCAAAAATCGATGAAATATTACAAATGGAGCAACCTTTAATTATGAAGAGAGAGAGAGAGAGGAAAGGAATATGATCAATCTTCCGAGAGCCTCGATTTGGCATATTCATAACCATATACACCATTAATTTGTACAAGAGGAGAGAGTTATTATAGTGAACCAGTACACATTCAAATCTATTGTATACTCAATATGAGAAAACGAGTAAGTTTAACTAAATCTCATAGAACAATAGAGAGGTGAAGTGATTATATAATCATACTTACTCCCTACCCCCTAACCATCCATTACCCCCCTAGTTATCTTTTATTATCATGTTATATAATGGCCCGGCTAGATTTAATTATAAAACGCTGAGGTCTTAATCTTATATTAATGAATATGAAAGAAGGTGAGTTGTACATTGACACAAGACTCAAATAATAGCTTTAAGTTATTAAAAGATCATATAATATAGTAATTTAACTTTACTATATTAAAAAGCTTAGAGAATCAACATCAACAATTGGGGATGTCATATAAGTTATCAGCCTCATAGACAGTACAGCCTATACAACCGCTAATTACAAGTGAGGTATTTAATACTTCTCCTACTGACATAATTCATACAACAATTACAACACTACAAGAGTAACCTATCATACTCCAAAGTATATATTGAATTCTAGCAGAGAATGTTATCTCATAATCTGCAACCTAACACGACTCTCTATATTAAGTAATATGAATTATTACATGGAATCCATAATATATTGTTGTAAATCACACACACAGATATAAAACACAGTATGTTAATTGAGAAAAAAAGAAGTATTGCACTTTATGTGATATTATTAAAATTTCATAGCAGTATATACAATTATTCATTTATAATGTGAGAGGAAGAGAATTTCAGCGCTCTTCACTTTATTGTGTTTACTAAAGTAAGGAGTGTTATCTCCTATTTTACACGATACCACCTGATCATAGCAATGCTTATTTTAATATTTATGTATATTTAACAATACTGTCACGATATTGTGAGCGAGAAGATCGTGTTCACCTCATTATAAGATAATTAAACGAGTAGGAAAGTTTCAAATGTCTTAATTGACTATGCTCTGTTAAAGTTGATTCAACACGCACAAATACTTGATAGAGAGAAAGTGATGTCAGAATTATAACACTTCTGATTGTAGTAGGAGAAAACTGCATATGATTTTCTCTATTTTAATAAAATATAGACTCACCTTTCTCTGCGCGTAAACGAGAAGCTTTACTCCAAATTAGAAGGTCAGCCTGTCAATAGCCTTAAGAAGATCTAAGATAGCAACTTAGAAGTAAGTGAAAGGAATTAATAGTATAAAATCAGATAATTCAATTTGACATCTATTAATATAGTGAGAGAGAATGAAATATTATGTTACAATGAGTGAATATAAAATCTTGTTAAGGAAGTATCTACTTTGGAAGTAATATATATGGAGGCGCTAATCTAAATGAGTTCGTTATATATATTGAGAAGCTATTAGATTGATTACTGCCTACTCACTCACAGAAACTCTCCACGTGTAAATTTATTATTATGTTGATATATGATATATCGAGGTGCTGAATAAGTATCAGGCCTTTAACGCGATGTAGCCCTAGACACAATGTCTAAATTCTAAGGTTATTACATTTTATTATCTTCACACACAGCGAACTTGTTAATATTCTCTTTCAGCGGATAACTTAATAATCTTAACGTATTACGATATTATAGGTATTTGATGATACATTGGATAATTATAATTACCCTCAAGTATGTCCATAGAACCAGATACAAGTCCGTTACAAGGTACTATCTTACGCATTACATGATAAAATTTTAAGCGTTAGTATTATTAACCAGAGGAAGAATAAGAAAAATCCCATACAGTATACATCAATGTGATTAATTCGTATTTTGTATTATCATATATTAATTACTATATTATATATATATAATATTATATATATATATAATATATTAATAATATATATATATATATATATAATATATATATATAATATATATTATATATTATAATATATTATATATTAATATATTAATATATATAATACTATAATATATATAGTATATATATTTATATGTTTTAACTTTGTATATCAGTAATTTACAAATGTAATAGCGAAGGCGAAGGTTGATTATAATGTTATTATTATATAATACTTCAACTTGAGAGAACGCAAATATTATTTGGAGGGTTCCTACATAGAATTCTGATACTGCAATAGTTTTTCCAAAACACATGAGAAAAAAGATAGTTAATAGAATATTTAGATGGATGATAATGAATGTCTATTTTAACTTATTCTCATATATTAAAGCCTGTACCGTTCAGAAAATTCCGCTACCCGGAACAACCATAAGCCATCACATCTGAATATATATTATAGTTTGCTAATTAGATTTATATCGGAAATGATTAAATACAGTTCCTATAATGAAGGGTTATATCAATTAATATGTCTTTTTACTATTATGATCCGATTATTATATATACTATCTTAGAATAATCTTATTAATATGGTTAATATAAAGCTATTTAAAAAAGAGGATAAAAAATATACAGATATACAGTTGATGACGGCTGCAGCTTTAGAAATGTAACAATTAAAGATATCCAAAATCTGAATAATGTCACTGAGATAGGTGGTAATAGCGAATTTCTAGGTATCAATTATGTTTTCGTTATATTTACTTACCTTAATAATATATTATACTTTTATATACATATATTCGTAAGGCAATTTTTAAATGCGTCGATTAGGATTAAAGAGAGAAATCGAGAAAATTGACAATAGATACTTTTACTAAGATGAACACTTTTAAAATTAATAATTATAGAATCATATATCATCGTTAGACCTAGCTTATATACTATTAGCTAAATAATCTTTTCATATGAAAATCTAATAATATATAAGACAACTCCTTAGAAATGCTAAAGACACCATCGGTGATCCAACAAAACCCAAAAAGATCACATGGTAGAGACAAACTCAAAGATATATATATGGCTGTATAGGAAGTCTGCAATGAGAGTATATGTAAGGCAGTCGAGCACGGCGAGGAGAAACATGTACATGTGTTTAGAAAAGGGGATATCGGTAATGTCCGCTCATACTCACCGAGATAGGGAGGGGCGGTAGGAAGACTCGCCTAGACAGCATATCAAACAAAGATAAACTCTTCCGTAAAAAGAGAGAGCGTGTGTGTATATACCGTGTAGTAATCTCCCTTCTACCTCCAGAGATGAGGTTGGTAGGATGAGAGAGCGAAAATGAGAGGCACTATCTCTATAACAAGAAGATACAGAAATACGATTCGATCCTGGCTGTCTGTTCCCACAGGAACATGGAACTCGAGAGAGACCCAGACTCCTGACAACATCACGAGGACGCGAGTCTAAAAATATTAGGTCACACATGGGAGTGTAACGCGATCACCACAAGTATATTAAACAAGAAAATACAAAGCACATGGTTCATGTGTTTTAACACCTTAATAGGCGAAGTACTCTTAATTCACTAAGGAGTAAATACTAAAAGCTAGTGAAATATTCACTTAATCATTAATCATTAGTCATTAATCATAAAAAAATATAATTACTAATTCCTAATATTAAATACTCTGCATCATTCGGCATCATTTGGACTACATCTGATTAATTAATAAGTTTTACAGTATTATATTAACAACTCGAATAATTAATGAATCCCTATATTCAACTTTAACTAGAAGATTTCACCCTTCATATGAAAGGTAGGATCACTATTGCTGAAAATGATATATTTAGATGCAATATTGAAAATCTCCCTTATATATACAGGCATACTCATTGAATAATATAGGTTAGTAATTAAATAGAGTTGCAGATTATGTTAAATCTATATTATAAAAAAATTAAAAATACACATACCACTTTAAAAACGTGTGATCAAATAATTGCAAGTAAAATATTGGAGATCATATGTGTTGAATATTTATGTGTTAAATAGGATATATGTGATGCATACTACCTACAAGTAATCCATACAGTCATATTAAACCACCCATAGTTTGCATGTAAGTAAGTATTATGTAATAAAGTAAATTTATAATATATATCAATTTATAATTATATAAATTAAATACTTCGTTTAAAATACATGGCAATATATTTAAATCACTATAATATTAAGATCGATATACAAACTAAGAGAATAGAAATTTGAGATGAGACCCTTGAGAGAAGTGTTATATTCTACTTAAACGATTCATGAATATTTGGTTCGGAAATGTGATGTGCATGATACATCAGAAAGCTGATATGTAGGAATCTAATTCTTAACTGTTTATATATAGGAGCATAGTGTTTATAATAATACGAATACCTGCCCTACGACTCAGAATAAGAGAGTCATAATATACTTAAATATAAATAGACTCAAATCTGTATATCTATCTACAAATTAATATAGCTTCTACTTCGTAGAATAGTTTAATACATAAATAAGATATAAAAGATGTTAAGACAGTAGGTTATATTATTTAACAGATATATATAATATGTTTTGAACGACATTACAGTAAGTTAAGTGATATAGAATATTAACTAAAGCACTTATTATAGGAGGATGGGTTATTCCAAATTTTCTGATATAAAAAGGAGTAATTAAAGGTTAATATTATCATTTAATTTCATACTAATGTTCATTTAACTTATCACTCCACAGTTTATCACATTTAGGGTCTGTAACTGAATGCATATAAAAGGTATAAGTATCGAGATTAATAATGAGTTAAGTATAATACCGTTATCTACTAATTTACTACAGACGTTAGAGAACACTTAAATTGTGTAAGCTTACTATATTAATTATGGAAATTACGGACTTGACTAAAACTATATAACATGTAATGAGATAATATACTTATATATTATATTTATATTTAACATAAGAAAGTAAAATATTTTTTCTGCACTGTGAATTACTAGTTTAAAGAATAAAACTTTCTAAATCACGCACATAATATATTAGATATGACGATTCAAGGTTGAT
Source organism: Trachelipus rathkii (assembly GCA_015478945.1). Taxonomy (NCBI): domain Eukaryota; kingdom Metazoa; phylum Arthropoda; class Malacostraca; order Isopoda; family Trachelipodidae; genus Trachelipus; species Trachelipus rathkii. Next base: position 10,732 of record JABUQX010020876.1, read on the forward strand.
GGCACGAAAGCTAAGAATATATTATTATCAGAGTCTCTAGAAGCTCGTATCTGTTAAGTTACAGTCTTGACGTATCTCAATTCACACTGTATGACTAATATTGCACGAAATAATATCTATATTCTCCATTAATCCATTGTATAAGGCAGAGTGGTTAGCTGTTAGATAAGATAATATCATTAGTATAATTATAAACCAAGATTTACTACAAACCTTATATTCGTCTAACGCGCCATACAACTTTGAGAAATCAATTATTTTTCATCAGCCCGCCCAATTTTTTATTTTTAGATTTTTACCAAAAACTTAAAAACCACAATAATATAGATAATATATAATTATATATATATATAATATATATACTATTAAATATATATATATATATGATTATATAGATTCATATTATATTACCATATAATATATAATTAATAATTAAATAATATATATATTATGCTATATATATATATATTAATATAATATATAATATATAATAATGATATATATATATTAATATAGTTACCTATATTATATATATATTAATTAATATATATATATAATAATATATATATATAATATTTATATATATAACTATATATTATTATAATATATACTTATATATATATATATTATATATATATATATATATATATATAATATTATCATATTATATAATAATATTATAATATTTAATATATAATATATATATATATATAATATATATATATATATATATATATATAACATATATATATATATTATATATATATACATAATTATAATAATAACATATCTTTTAAAAAAAACGTATAATAAATAATTAATGATAAGTATATAGTATATTTAAAATTATATAAAGCTATATATATATTATCTATATCAAATATTTTATTTACTTTATATTTTCAGAATACATGTAATTTCAGCCAAGTAAATTATTGTGTTTAAAATATGAATGTGCAAAGCTTGAATGAATAATTTAGTGATTTTTATAAAAATTGTTTTTATATCCTTGTACTATAATAATAATGAGGATAGTAATAATAATATATATATATTTAATATATATTAATATATTAATATAAATATAGTATAAATAAAGAGTATAAATATATAGTATAAAAACTAAAAAATATATACAATAAAACAGGGAGCAGAAAATATGAATCTTAGAATATATTATTTCTAACCTATATAGCCCTATTTTTCTAGGTATATATACCCCATCACTATGAGCACCCCCCCTTCATAGGCCTTCACAGCAGCCCCACAAGATAGTAAGGGCGTTATCGACATACATTATATGTAAAATCACTTGGATTATATAACCGTCCTTATAATATAATATTACTGAAACCAGACACAGCGAACATATAATGAGTATTACGTTGTGAAAAATATAAATTACTAAATAATACACTACAAATGCAAATTCGACTTTAGAGTATTATTATTTTTTTTATTGCAGTGGCGTATCAGGAGAAGAATCACATATTGAGCTGATGATAGATAACACGTAGCAATATAAAAACCAGATCTATATTCTGAGATACGGAAGTATAACCGGAGGTGATAATTAATACTATATAGGATTAAAATATATACATATAGAGTCAAGAAAAATCCAGCACCTCACCCCGCTTTTGTATAGTGAGGCAAACCTTCACGTGATAAACCTGCAGGAATTAGGGATGAACCAAGTTATACGATATATTAATATATCAGGATTTATTAATATATGACTATACAGGAGCTAACTCCTCGCGGTATCCCTAAAAATATAGGCGAATATATATCAGATGATTTTTCATTATAATGTAAGATTAGTTATTGACGATAATAATGTAATAATAGACGAAAATAAATATTAAAAGACACGCAAATAATGACGGGTATTCAGTAGTAAAATTAAAACGTAATGAAAATATGCGTTATAAGTAAAAAAGGTTAAGTACTAATAAAAGACCTCAAAAGATAAAATAATTAAATGCAATGATATGTATATTATTGCTATTTATATAATCATTTTATCTAATCATTGTGATATTAAATAATTCGATTTTACTAATATAATTAACAATTAAATGCCCAACATTAGTATTAAAGTAAATTATATAATGAATAATAGAAGAAGCTAAACCACCGAACCACTCATTAATATATAACGTGAGTCAGCCAGCGCTATGGGCTCCAATACACACTTACCCGCGTCTATTAAGCCCGCTATTGTCCGCTCCCATAGTCCGCTTCTCACGACGATAATACATGGAAAGAGTGGCGAAGACTAGCGAGAGGTAAGCGAAGAGAGTAATCGTACAGAGATAAATTAGCAGAGAACTTGCACACAGGATCAAAAAAGTTATTCAGACTCCATATTTTGTATTCACGAGAGAGCAAAACCTTTTATATGTTTGAGAGAGGAAAATGAAAGAGATATTTAAGGAATGGAGATAGTAACATTAGTAGATAGAGTATCGTCTTATTAGGTTATAAAAAGAATGAAAGTATGAGGAAGAAAATAATATAAATATATAATTGTATGTAAATGTTTTATAATAGTATAATCTAAGAGTAAAAAATGAGCAAAGACAAATAAAGGTATTAGATCTCTACGACTCTCATGTGTATTTTTTTAAGATATGATATTGCACAAATCCCACGCACGTATAGCAGAAACCCGAGATATCCTCACATCCTTCTTTATGTAATGTGGTGAACCACTTACAACATACACAGAGTAAATAGAATTTTAAAGTGTATATTGATTTTAAATACGAAATGCTCTTGAAATAGGCCTATTACACTACAGGATCATTACTGACCACTATGAATACAACGCTATGTATTACTAGATTTACCAACCTACACTGACTAATAGCTTGAGACACACTCAACTTAATACTTCGAGTGTGTACACTATACTGAGAGAGAATTATGCAACAATAATAGAAAGTTCATGAAGCAATTAATAACCAATAATTCAACTGTCCGAGTGTAAAATAACGCTAAATATATTATTAATATAGAAATATCGCACAATATAAGAGCACAACTGATTTAAGGTTTTTATTGTATCTGAGAATGAACGTAAACGTGTAATCGATACTAACTACACCGTAATGGTATAACAAAGAATCACACCGTGAACAGTCATCATAAGATACTAGGTAATATCATCTTACAATAGTATACCAACAGAATCCCGCTGGGTCGCCATACCTTTAAGAAAACGACGCTGAGTCACCATACCTTTTTATTAAAGCAATTTACTTTTTTATGTCACTGCAAACAAGTTTTAATGAGTTGTTCATCTGCTCTTGGGTTTTTCGGCTTTTTAGCTCTTATGTACGTGGGAGAAAAAAAAAATAAACAGATCGTACGGTATATGAGAATGTCGTCAATGTGTTCCAAATTACGGTAAATGAAAGGGAAAATACTGTTATTTTACTTTCGTTTTTTTAGACAGTCTCTTGGCTTGGTCATTTTCCTCCATATAAAGTGTGAAAAAATGGTGGAAAAGGGTACTGTTATAGGACTTTAATGTACTCTCAGGCGAAAATAAATGGACAAAGTCTGAATCGTTACAATGATTCATACTTACGAGAACATTATAATAATTTCAAAGGGTTATATAATTAAATACGCTTAATATTTTTTATTTTTAATAGGAAAATTGGTGCAAGTTTTTTTTATCTTTTTTATTGATAAGCTTTTATTAAACAGAACATGTTATAAGTATAAAAGAAAATATATTCCAACAATGACATGTATGCATAATAAAAAATAAGTCTTGGCTCAATTTCCTGAGGACAAATTCTCTATTATTATATTCTATTTACATTCATGTATCTCTCTCTCTCTCTCTCTCTCTCTCTCTCTCTCTCTCTCTCTATATATATATAGTATATATATATATATATATATATATATATATATATATATATATATATATATATATATATATATATATATATATATATATATATTAGTTATATATATATATATATATATATATATATATATATATACTTTATTTGTAGACCCTAGTCTTCTCTACTACGAGAAACCGGTTACCTGAGATATTGTGCTAACAGAGCATGGCGGCCCAGAGGTCCATTATAATAATCATGCTGAAGCATGTCTGATGTCTATTAAAAAACGACAATTCTAGCAAGAGATGTTTTGTGTCGTCATTTCCGAGGGAAAGACATCTATGACAGTAGGGGGAGGAAACATTATTATTTTTTTATTTATATTCCAGAAGGAAGGGAT
>JABUQX010020876.1:22500-27593 GCA_015478945.1 Trachelipus rathkii
GTTTAATCATATATTTATTGGTCATACATTACCTTAAAGCAGAAATCAGCAACATTGAGGACCTAACACCATGGGCGGGGATTAGTATGCTTGTTTTACTGCTTTACCGCTTTGCATTACTGCTTTTAATCATATTTATTAACATACATACCTTAAAAGCAGTAACAATAGAGTGCACGCGGATAGTACGCTGACTACTGCTTACTGTGTTTAACTCACAGCTTTACTGCACCATGCTTATTGTTTAATCATAAGGTTTGTTTCAGCTTAACTCATTTACTGAGCACCATATATTTATTAACATTGTTTTTTATTTTTTTAATATTTTTATTTATTTAATATTATTTTATTTATATTATTATTTTTACATTTTATTATGTGAAATTTTACCTAGTGTTATTTACTTTATGCCTATTGTTATTATTATTTAGGAACAATACACACACACATAATATTACACACACAATGGCATTACATACATTACATTATTACAGTCACACTACACGGCAATTTATTAAACATTTGAGGCATTAACACGTACATTTATATTACGCATTCAGTCGATAACTAAAATTATTTCAAAGTTTTCTTAAAACTTCTATATTAAATCAATCATTAATCCTTGAACAAAGAATTTATTATTAACTGTTAATACTTTTTTATTTATATTATAACTATCGTTTTAAAATAACTTTTACTAAAGATATAAGAAATTTATTAAAAACATATATTTACGCAGTTTCCAGCAATAAATCAGTAAACAGTAAGGCCAGCCTTAGAACTCCTCTTCACCAAGCATGCCACGTTTGCTCTGTTGACTTACGTTTTCATTATCATCTTAGCCATGTAATAAGTATAAAAATAATCAAAACAAAGTTTCTTCTTTCGGTTAAACATAACATGTATTTTATTAAAATCATTCTATGTTTTTATTTAAAAATAACAATTTTTTACTCGCTCGATGTTAACTAAAATATTAAAGTTTTTTTAATAATTGATTTTCATTATTACATTATTATCTATACATTGACACCATCACGAGAACACACGATTACGAATCCGACTTCTTTCAATGTGTTGAAATAACTACGTTAGGCCTAATTTAGGTATCCCGGAGCGATTTAGGCCTAATTCCAGGTAAAATATACTAAACCGATCTTTTTCTGTGGGGGTTGTAGCATCTGTTAGGCCCAATTTAGCTCAAATTAGGATGGGCCTTTTTGTGGATCTTCAGGTTGATTTGTTAATCATTGTTGTTATTATTATTTTATAACATACAAACTGAAATGCTGCTGGATCGGTAAGATCCTTTAAGCAAGTAAGAAGGAAATGTTTTCCTTACTTGTGATTGGTCGGAGTAATCCTTATCTCTATATGACCTCGTATGTGATTGGTCGAGAATTAACTTTGTTCTTTAAACTTGTATTTGAGCAGGTGTGTTTTATTATCTTTTAGACCCCAACTCATTTTAAAATCATAGTCATTTTAGCTGTTAAGCGGTGCACAAGTTATCTGATTTGTATTAAAAGTGTTTTATTTTACTAAGTGTATATCATATTTATAATAAATACTTATATTGAGGAATAATTATTAATTTCACTAGAATAGATAATAATTAATTCACTAGATTTATAGTAGATCACGTGAAGCAAAACGCAAGAGCGCCCGCAAGCGCGACCCGGTGCGGAACCGACGCATGAACCCGCCGGCGTAATATTACTACGCGGTCGCGAAAATATGGAGCGTTGTATTTCAAAGTGGTAGGGCATACATCCTAGAGGTTGATATCTTTTGGACACCGTCCCATTCAGTATGTATAATATTAGTTTGTGTACTGTATCAAGGTATATTTACGAACCTTATAACATGTGTTCAAGCGCATTAGTTTATTTAAAGTCCTGGTATATCAGTGTTTATTACAAACCAAGGGAGATATTCTCGATGGTTGCCGAATGCATACAACATCTGATATAGAAGAGGTATGAACTTACATACTTCGATGTAATTTTGAAGTATAATGATATGATACCAATACTGGAAATCCATAAAGAGAAATTACGGTTTGTACAATGAGGGAAGTTTATTATGCATGTACACGCATTGTGTATTTAATTAATTAATATAGTAATTATGTAATAATATTTTAGATTAAACAACTTTTTTTCATAACTTATACATAGAGAAGATTAAAACCGTAAAGACATACCTTGAAAAGGGAGGGAATGGGATAACTTCTATACATTAACTCTACGTCGTATATAGGTGTAACTTTAAGGCATATAAAACTTGTTTTACATTCCTTAAAGTAATAAGATCTTAAAGGCATACCCAAAAGAGGAACACGGCCTACGTCACAGCCTGAGTATTTGTTCTATTTCCTCAAGGAATTATAACTTTAGGATAAATAAAACAAACTGCTTTTCTACAAAACAAAATGTTCTTTTCAAAACTAAATGTTTTTCAAGAAACTTTACCAGTGAAATGGTATTTTCTATAAATAAAATTAAAAATGTTCAAGTAAGAAATAAAATGGACGACTCATAATATAGGAAACGGTATATTTGAAAATACAAAATGATGTAATGAAAGTTTACAACGGCGTATCATAAAGAAAATATTTTCGCGACCGCGTAGTAATATTACGCCGGCGGGTTCATGCGTCGGTTCCGCACCGGGTCGCGCTTGCGGGCGCTCTTGCGTTTTGCTTCACGTGATCTAATATAAATCTAGTGAATTAATTATTATCTATTCTAGTGAAATTAATAATTATTCCTCAATGTAAGTATTTATTATAAATATGATATACACTTAGTAAAAATAAAACACTTTTAATACAAATCAGATAACTTGTGCACCACTTAACAGCTAAAATGACTATGATTTTAAAATGAGTTGGGGTCTAAAAGATAATAAAACACACCTGCTCAAATACAAGTTTAAAGAACAAAGTTAATTTTCAAAAGACGATAAAATAATTCTCGACCAATCACATACGAGGTCATATAGAGATAAGGATTACTCCGACCAATCACAAGTAAGGAAAACATTTCCTTCTTACCGATCCAGCATGTTTCAGTTTGAAATATATTTATAAAAATAATAATAATAACAATGATTCTTGTCTATACTGGAATTACCTTTTGACCTGGTATTAGGCTTAAATCAGCCTGGGATACAAAAAGGCTTATCCTAAATTTAGGCCTAACGTAGTTATTGCACCACATTTTACAGAAAAAGGTCAGTTTGAAATATATTTTGACCTGGAATTAGGCCTAAATCGCCCCGGGATACAAAAAGGATTATCCTAAATTAGGCCTAAAGTAGTTATTTCAACACATTTTACAGAGAGAGGTCAGTTTCGTATCTGTAAGGAGGGCGGGTTGTTGTGTTTTCTCGTGATGGATTGTCAATGTACATAGATAATAATAATAATAATAAAGAAAAATCCGAATTATTTAAAAAACTTTGAAATATTTTTAGTTAACAATGAGCGAATAATATAAATGTAAGTGAATAATTGTTATTTTTAAATAAAAACTTAGAATGATTTTAATAAAATACATGTTATGCTAGCAGAGAAGAACTTATTTTGTTATTTTTATACTTATTACATGGCTAAAGATGATGTAAAGCAGTAAGTCAATAAAAAAAACGTGGCATAGCTTGGGGTGAGGGGGGCAGGGGGCGGGCCTACCTGATTTATTTGTTTATTGTTTAAGGTACGTAAATATATGTTTTTAATAAATTTCGTATTTAGTAAAGCATTTTAAAACTTGATAGTTATAAAATTTATAAACAAAAAGTATTAACAGTTAATAATAAATTCTTTGTTCAAAGATAATGATTGATTTATTATAGAAGTTTTAAGAAACTTTGAAATAATTTTAGTTATATTTGAATGAGTAATATAAATGTACGAGTTTAATTAAAACATAAAATGTTTTAATAAATTATACGTTATATGTGTAAGTGAGTGTGTGTGTGTGTGTGTGTGTGTGTGTGTGTGTGTGTGTGTGTGTGTGTGTGTGTGTATGTGTGTTCTAAATAATAATAACAATAGGTATGAAGTAAATAACACTAAGTATAATAATAAAAATAAAAATAAAATAATAAAAATAATAATAAAATAAATAAAAATAATAATAAAATAAATAAAAAGTATTAAAACAAAATAAAAAACATAATGTTAATAAATATATGAGTTAAAGCAGTAAAACATATGAGTTAAAGCAGTAAAACATATGAGTTAAAGCAGTAAAACATGAATTAAAGCAGTAAAACATGAGTTAAAGCAGTAAAGCAGTAAAACAAAAGCATACTAATCCCCTTGCGTTAGGGTCACACTCATTGATTTACTGATTTACTGCTTTAAGGTATGTAATGTTAATAAATATATGAGCTAAAGCAGTAAAACATATGAGTTAAAGCAGTAAACATGAGTTAAAGCAGTAAAGCAGTAAAACAAAAGCATACTAATCCCCCCTTAGGTGTTAGGTAACACCTCTATTGATTTACTGATTTACTGCTTTAAGGTATGTAATGTTAATAAATATATGAGTTAAAGCAGTAAAACATATGAGTTAAAGCAGTAAAACATGAGTTAAAGCAGTAAAACAGTAAAACAAAAGCATACTAATCCCCTTGTTGCTATGTAGCATCTCTATTGATTTACTGATTTACTGCTTTAAGGTATGTAATGTTAATAAATATATGAGTTAAAGCAGTAAAACATATGAGTTAAAGCAGTAAAACATGAGTTAAAGCAGTAAAGCAGTAAAACAAAAGCATACTAACCCCTTGTTGCTATGTAACACCTCTATTGATTTACTGATTTACTGCTTTAAGGTATGTAATTTTAATAAATATGTGAGTTAAAGCAGTAAAACAAATGAGTTAAAGCAGTAAAACATGAGTTAAAGCAGTAAAGCAGTAAAACAAAAGCATACTAATCCCTTAGGTGTTAGGTAACACCTCTATTGATTTACTGATTTACTGCTTTAAGGTATGTAATGTTAATGTTTTTAATAAAATTTCGTACAATTGTAGTAAAATAAACGGTTAAAACACCACCCAGGATTCGAACGAAGTACACG
>JABUQX010020877.1:0-22500 GCA_015478945.1 Trachelipus rathkii
GTAATGATCAATAGACTTTGCCTGATTTATAAGTGATCAAGTGAGTATAGCTAACGCTAACAATAGGTCTTCACATCAATAAACAGCAAACCCTAGCATCCCCTTGAACTAGGACGGAACGATAAGGGATGTAACTTCCCTCTACTACAACCTAAACACACTATAAGTTTCCATACTTAACAACAGTAAATAACTAAACATTGAGCGCAGAACGTAGATCTACTTACACTCTTTGTGCTAAACTAGTCCACGTATATTATTTTGCTTGACATTAGACATAGTACATTTAACAAACATTCATATCACAACAGTCTTCTGAATTATCCAACTATCTGATCAATGAATATCTATCTAAAGTAACAAACGTGTTTCACATCAATAAAAGCAAATATAGCATCAACTGAACACGAATATAATGTATACTCACAAACCTAACACATCTTGAAACATGAATACACAGTTAACATAACGACAAGTGTCGCATACTTATAGCTCAACAGGAAAGTAGACTAACGCCTGCATCACAGAAGTAATCTACTTACTACTTTTTCGAGACGAGGAGCACTTATATTTTTTTACCTAACATATTAGCATTAAAGCAAAAATTTTCATTGACCATATTTTGACCGGCACCTGCCTACAGTAATCGAAACTGACCAAGCGAAGAAATACGCTAACGCAACAAGAGTATTTCCATTCATTTGAAGAGCTAATCATATCATATCGCGCTGACACTTATCGAACTATTAATGTAGCAACACCACAAAACCTACACCTCAGCCTTTTAGACTCGAATAACATCTTAACATCAAACAAAGGTCCATCATAACGACTGTAAAGGTAACTTGAACGACTTGCAAACAATACGTAACTTATCACACTTTTTCACAAGCTATCGGTTGCTACCATGCATCTATATTCATTTTGCACTGCGAGCATAGTACAACGGATTTAATAAACAATTCATCCATTAACCAGTGTCCTATGGTACATATCTTACCAATTCGAGCAAATATGCGGTAAGGCGACAAAGGATTGTCACATCTTATCAAATCTAACATGATTCATGACCGCGACCTAGAGAATAGGTAGAGTAACAAACGGACATACCCACGATACCACCTAGCCATTTGCACGAGCTACATCATTCTTTCGCTCAACAATCTCACTACACACAAAAAGTTCCAGATCATTAACAACCGTGAAAGTCAACTACCGTTCATAGCAAAAACGTAATCCTTTTCAAACATCGTTTCAAACATCATCTCACATAACATTATTACTTTGTCTCAGTTACACGACGGTAAATGATGTAGATCTCAACCGCACGCTAATTATCATACCGATTTTGCAGACGAATATATGCCCAACTTTGTAAACAAATTTTTGCCTTACCAAGAGGCATTACATACATCATAACTGTACCGAAGGAATATAACACATAACATCTATTGTTTTTGTGGTTTCTGTCTGTTTTTATGTGTGGCTGTTGGTCTGTCGTGCAGCCCTGGGTTATCTGCGTTTCCGGCGCTGTTGGGGGTTGGGGCTCATGGTGTACACCCACAAGCGTAACATATCAGTTAATCTTGGTACACAGAATACTCACAACAAAACTGAACAAAAAATATATAGACTTATGTACGAAAAACCTGCTAACATTAACAAACAGTTCCTACCTTAACAGCATAAAGTAACTCAACGGAACGGCAAATGCCAGAACGTAACAGTGGTACGAGCGGCTGACTGAGGTAATATTTGCTGTTTTTTCAGTTCCACAAATACAGTGGAAGATTAGTTTTGTTTGTTTGTGGTTTTTTGATCGTGTTTGGTGTTCCTTATTTACCTTTGTAATTGTCATTTCTTTTATAAAACCTTTTTCGTTTGTTTAGAGCTTAAGGACTCGTTTTATTTTCTGTTTCATAATTTTTTTTTCCTTATAAATATTGATGTTTTCTTATAATAAAACAAACTTTTTATTTTTTTTAATTTCGTGTTTTCTTGTCTGTCTTTAAAACTCATATCCTGTTTTAACATGCAATTGTGTACTTTTTCATTTTCTTTAAAATACTTTGTGAACTAAAGGGCTATTTTGTTTATTTTTTATAATTTCTATTTCTTGATAACTTTGTTTTTTAAAAACGACACTTTTAACATTTTTACATCTTATATTCTTTAGCAAACGTTTTCTTGTTTCTACTAACAAACCTTTTAATCACCTCGTTCATGGTGTTGTGGGTATGAACGCTTGGAGAGAAACGATTTTTGTGGGCGTTGGGGTTTTTTTTTAGTATCATTATCTCCTTTTCGTTCGTTTGTTCTTTTTTGTTTTTTTTTTCTTCGCCTGTTTTTAATTTTTAATTACTTTTTGTTAAATGAGAGTATCATTTTACAGTAACTCTAAATTTTTCCAACCTTTTTTTTTTTTTTTTGCGGTTTGGGTTGCGGCCCGCGCTCGTCAATTACCCGTGCGGGCTGAGACTTGTGTCGCTGATCACGAGTAATCTTGACTAATGTGAATCTGTTGACTCCCAATGCATTATTGTCGAGTAATTATTTGTACATCTTAGCATAAAAATGTTTCTTTTTTTATACTATTAGTATTGTAATATTGTTATAATTTTCTTCTTCTTTTCACAATTATCAAAATATAGCGCTAACTTTATAACCATGAGACCTGTATTATGAGAATATATAGATGTGAAACGAATTGCAACGTCTAACATAGCCTTAGAACAGCGAATAAATGCAGGTGCCGACATTACACAAAGTACCATAACTTAACAATAGGGTAAAGTAAACCTGAGTTTCATACAGACCGCGGCCTATTCACACTTTATTCAAACATATCTCTAACATATCATGTTTATTTTACATTTCAAGTAACATTTAAACAAAATTATCATAGACCGTAACCTATTTGGATCAAGCTGACGCAAGGCTAATATAGGTGGCTGACCTGTCAGACAAAGTTTCACATCAATAGAAGGTCTAACATCGATAAGCCTGACTAAGAGAATAATGTTACACCTCCCCCAAAGACCTAACAATAGCCTTAAATCTACGAATATTCAACAGTTAATATAATTCAAAGTTCATACTTTAACAAACAGTAAATGTAACTTAACGGCTACAAAGACGTCCCCTATTCACACTTTTTTTCAAACATATCTCTAGAATATTAATTTTTACATTAAAATAGTAACATTTAGCAATAATTTACCCATAAACCCTAACCTAAATCAATACCTGGGTCAAGCGCATATATGATTGCTGTAAAAAGTGTTTCACATCAAACTAAAGCTAACATATCATACACCGACCTAAGAATAGCTAACATAGTAATTCTGACAAAACCTAACATACCGTATGTACGAATAAGCGAGGTAAAACCTGCTAACAATAACAAATTCCATACTTAACCAACAGTAAGGTAACTAACAATGCATACAGACGACCAGGTACGAAGCTGATGTGGATCCTGTTTCACTAGAGTTATAAGATACAAGTTGAGAAATTGTTCAAACTCCTCCTACTTTCGAAACATTATGCAATACCTAATGGATTCGTTGTTCCCGGTTTCGGGATTAACCATTAAGCGTCTTATATCTATGTCCTGATTTTTGGTTGGTGTCCACAGGGTCTATGGACATATTCCAAAGTTTAGTTTTTTAAATTAAATTTATGGTTTATGTTTTGCTAATTTGTTTTTTCGCTTTTGGATTACATTAGTCATTTTAGTAATTTTTTAAGTAAAAATCCTTAAACAAGTTATTATATTTTAATCATTTGGTACATACTGACTTATTGATTTGTCATAGTCTTATGATTATTCAGTGAATATTAGTGTCTAAGTCTAGTACATAGTGTTCATAATTTATCTTCTATACATTGGATGGTTAACGAGGTACACGCGTAACTCTGTATATGTATAAGAATTTTTTACGCCTGAATTCATAGCTAACTTATATTCATCACTAAACGGATTAGATTTATTATATGTGTACATTTACTGACATTAAGCCGTTGACTAGCATTGCTTGTAAGACCGGATTTTGTTTTTTGGAACAATGTTATGGGTTTTGATTTGATTAAACCTTGTAAACATTATACAAATGTTCGCACTTTGAGGCGAGCGGGAACTGAAGTAACTTAACATCATCGAATTCGCATAAAAATCGTAACTATGCACACTTGGTCAAGCATATCTTCTATACATATGACCGTGACGCCTATTCACTTGACTTTTCAAACATCCTCTAGCCTGTCACTGGTTATTTTACAGTAATCATAGTAACGTCATTGTAACAAAGAATTTGATCATAGACTCAACCCTATTTTATCCATACTGATCAACTTCTGAATGATATTGGTCTAACGTTTAACAAAGTTTTCTAACATTAATAAAGGTTATGATCATTTAATTCTATTAACATCGATGTTTATTATTTATGTACAACATCTCAATCCTGTCATATCCTCAATTCTCTTTCTACTGTTCATTGTTAACCTTGCATTACTACGTAGGTGCAATATTCATATTTGTAAGATGTTTGCATTTGTTCATGAAATTATTGCATTTTTATATACCAGCACTATTGCAAAGGCACCAGCACCACTTGTTAATTTTTTAGTCACATCCCTCCCTCCCTCTCTCTCCTTCTACACCTTCTTTTCATATCATTATCAAATCCGGTTTTCTTTTAGCCTTATCTCTAGAGTTGCCACTCTTCGTATCCGGGATCGAGACCTGGCTTCAGGAAGATTTCTTTCTCATTCCCTTTCGTTCTTTGCATCTGGATGGTCGATTCCTTCCCCCGATGGGTAACTCGCAAACTTGTAAATTCAACTCTTTAAAAACTCAACTTCTCTCAAAGACACCTCCCAAATACATTCCTCCCTCCCTCCTTCCCCTTCACCTTCTTCTCTTTAGCTTGCACTCCTTCTCGTTCCCAACTTCTCTATTTCTTTCGGACGGCTCTACAACGTCTCTCCTGTGAACATATTTTTCAGTACATCCACAACATAACTAGGAGCAACTGTCTTTATATTCTTCATGTCTTTATATATTGCTAACTTCAAATTGTCTTTTTTATAGGATAACTCGCTACACTTATTCAATGGTTGCCTAAGGTGGCTCAAAAGCAAACTTTGGGAGTTCTCTGTTCAGTCTGGACCTCCTCCGCTCGAGTCCCTCATCGGAATTTTTTTCCTTGTCTGCATCGTCAGTTTCCTACTCAGTTGTATGGCGTGGCCCTTATCGCACCCTTGTCAATGGGTACTGTTCTCCTCACCACATTTGGTCTCGGGGTGGGGGCCTCCGGCTCCCTTCTTACTTGGATAGGGTTGAGTCTAAAGCTAGAAGATTAATAAACTGTCCCCTACTTTCCATCTCACTCTCTTGACCCTCTATCTCTCTGCGACGTGACGTTGGCGCACTATCTGTTTTCTATAGATAGGTACTACAACGGTAGATGCTAAGGGGAGTTGGGCCACCCGCATTCACACCCCCTGCATATGTCGCTCGCTCTTCAGCATACTACAAGGGTGTGCCCTTTGCCTCCTCGCATTCTGAGTTTGCGTGAGTTTCAATTGAGACTCCCCAGCTTGTTCGTTTGCTGGCTGCCCTCCTCTTCTTCCCTTGCTACTTCTGGTTCTGTTTGCGGCCCTCCTTGCCCTCTTCTCTCTCTGTCTTTTTCCAACTATATTTAAATTCATCTTCTCCTCTCCCCTCTTATCAAGTCCTCCCACTCTCTTGTTCTGCCGCTCACCGGCCTGAGTTGAGATATTGCATTCGGCTGTGATTGGGTGGTTCGTTTTTTTTTTTTTTTTTTTTTTTTTTAATGTTTTTTATTTTTCCGCCGCCCTCGCCTTCTTGAAAAGGCTTGGCCAGTGAGCTCGGCTGGTTACTGTAAAAAAAAAAAATTTTTTTTTTAATATAATCATTAGAATTTTTTTTAAACAGAAAATTTTACCACCATATACTAAAAAATGTTTTTGTGCAATAATAAAATAAACTCTCACTACGAGTAGGAATAAATTCCTTAACAGTATAACTATATATCTACTATGGTAGGTTAAACCAGGGATGGCATTTCACGAAAAAAAATCAAAATTAAAAAAATAATTGATATTTTTAGTTGAATTTTGTTTATACGTAATTCATGATGAAAAATTTCATTTTCATTGCGTTCGGTTGTATTTTTTTTGATTTTTTTATATTTTTTTTTATTTATTTTTTATTTTTTTTGTATATTTAGTAGTTTAACTTCAATAGAAATAAAAAATTAAAATAAAACTATATATATGTTATAAAGTTTTTCATATATTTTTTTCCATTTTCAACAAACTATTGGCATTGTAACCGTAAGTCTGTAACATTTCTTTAGTGCTGCTGTTTTCATTGTTTCATTGTAAGATTTTGAACCCAGAGCTAGGGCCTAGATTAAAAAATTAAAAATTAAATGCCAGATGCAGAATATAATATATATTGTTTTTGTACAATGTCGTATAATAGATATGTTAGGCCAGTTATTTGAATATTGTCTACAATTTTAGGCACCCTTATTCAAAAAGACAGATATGTGACATGAGATTGGCGCAATTCGTAAAGCAAAACGAAGGAGGTTAGATTTTTGGGTTTTTGAGGAATAAGATAAGGCGTGAATTGGTGTCTAGAATGATGCATGCGCGCTTCCTAAATTTATTATTATATCTATTATTTTTATTATTTGACTTTGGACATTCTAGAGGGGCCACACAGCAGCTTCTTAATTATTAATTTTTATTGGTTGACTGGGCACATGATCTAAAAAGGCCATGCGGGCTTCTCAGTATTATTCTTGATTTATATAGAAGTTGACTGAGGACACTATCCTATCTTTCCTAGAGGGTCTGCCGCTGCTTCTTAGAATATTATTTTTAATTATTAATTATTCTTGGTTGACTGGGACAGTCTAGATAGGCCATGCGGCTTCTTAATACTTCTCTCTTATTTATTATTTTTGATATTTATTATGAGTTGAACTTGGGACAATCTAGAGGGGCCAACTGCTTGCTTCGTAATACTAAATACTTTTATTGGTTTGACTGGGACAGTCCTGATAGGCCCATGGCGGTCTTCTTCAATATTATTTTTATTTTATTTATCGAGTTGACTGGGACATTCCTAGAGGGGTCAATTCATTTGTTAGATTACTCTATTTTTAATTATTTATTTATATATTAAATTATTATTGGCTGACTGGGACAGTCTAGATAGGTCTTATGCTGCTCTTAAGATTATTATTTCCTATATTGAATATTATTGTAGTTATGGGTTGCCTGGGACATTCTACGAGGGGCCAATGGGCTTCTTAATTATTAATTTTTATAGTTGACTGGACAGGTCTATTTAAAAAAGGACATATTCGGCTTTCTTGTATTATTTTATTTATCTATGTGTAGACTTTGGGACACTTTTCTAGAGAGTCTAATAGCAGCTCTTAATATTATTCGGCACTACCCTAATTAGGAATGTTCATGCATTGGCCTCTCTAGATGTCCAGTCAACCATAATAAATAAGAATAATACAAGAAGCCGCATGGTTCCTTTTTGCAGATTTCTAAACAAATGAAAAAATTAACTAATATAGAAGCAGCATTGGCCCTCTAGAATATCCCAGTAAACACACAATCAAATCAATAAATAAGAATAATACTTAAGGAAGCCGTATGGGCATATCAAGACTGTCCTGTCCCAGTTAACCAATAATTAATAATTAAAAATAATAAATTAAGATCAGCCATATGGATCCCTCTAGAATGTCATGTTCACCTCATTTACCTCAATATCAGAAAATAACTCTCTAGAAGCGCAATGGTTCCTTTTTTTTAGATGTCCAGTTTTGACCTAATAAAATTTTACATAATTGAGCAGCCCGCATGGCCCCTATGCAGCTCCGGTCAATCCCATAATATTAATACTCAATTGAATTTAGAAACTTACTTTTTAATAAAAGTCAATTCTCGTAATTAATGATATAGAACTTATTTATACATTCAAGAAAGCCAATGGCCTACTACACTGTCCGTATGTTCAGGACCAACAATAAATTAATAATAAAATAAGTATGTTTAAAAAGTCGCAATTGGCCCCTCTCAGTTAATGTCCCAGTCATCCATAATAAATAAGTCAACCCAGAATAATACTTAAGAAGCCTTGTAGGGTCCTTTTATAGAATGTCCCAGTCAACCAATAAACATTTTAATATTAAGCCAAGCCGCATTGACCATCAAGAGTCCCCAGTCAACCCCTCAATAATCATTTATTAAATATAGCATAATACTTAAGAAGTCCTGCAATGGGCCTATTTCTCTAGACTGTCCAGTCAACCTCAATCTATAATTAATAATTACAAAATAATAATTCGCACATTGATCCTCTAGAATGTCCCAGTCAATTCATTTACTCAACTCATATAGTAATAATATCTTAAAGAAGCCGCTTGTCTCTTTTTCTAGCCTGTCCCAGTCGAACAAATAAAAATTATAAATTAAGTAGCCGCATTAGACCCTCTAGAATGTCCCCAGTTAATTCCATAAAATAAATTAAGTTAATAATTTTAATATAATTAATCGTAATTAGTGAATAGTATATTATAACCATTAAGAAGCCACATGAGCTACCTAGACTGTCTAAGTCAACCACAATAATTAATAAATTACGATAATAATTATAAAGTTCGTATCGGCCGCCTCTAGAATTCCCAAGATCAATCCAATAATAATTAATAAAGGGTAAGAATATAATTCAGCAAGCCGCATGGGCCTATTTGACTGCCAGTCAATTCAATAACAATTATCACCATTAAGATAAATATTCTTAATTTTAATTGTTATGGGTTGACCATGACAGTCTATTGATAGGCGCCATGTGGCTTTTTGGACATTATTAATCTATTTACCTTAATTTTTTTTTGTTGTTGAGTAGGTAGTCCCTCAATTTAAAAGTAGAACCAGTTGAGGTATGTAATATTGTTCAATGTAATTACATTAATTATTATAAAACATTATTTTTAATTTTTATTTATGGGTTGACTGGGACATTCTAGGAGGGCCCAATGCGGCTTCTCAGAATTATTAATTTTTATTAAAAAGGACCATGAGGCTTTAGTATTTTTTAATTAATTTAACAAATATATAATGATTTTACTTTAAAGTTCTGACTGCGGCACATTCCAGAGGGATCAATGTGCTTTTTTAATTTTTTTCTTTTTAAATTATTAATTATTATTGGT
Organism: Trachelipus rathkii; assembly: GCA_015478945.1. NCBI lineage: Eukaryota > Metazoa > Arthropoda > Malacostraca > Isopoda > Trachelipodidae > Trachelipus > Trachelipus rathkii. The sequence continues at coordinate 9,276 of JABUQX010020877.1, forward strand.
TGTCTCTTGGGACAGCTAGATATGCAATTCACAGAAAGTTTAATTCTTATTATTTTTATTATGGTTGACTGGGACTTCTAGAGGTGACAATTGTGCTGCTTCCTAATTAATATATCTCTTTTTTTCATTGGTTGAACTGGGTGAGTCTAAAAAATCATAGTACAAACAAAATTTTCCATACTCTTTATTTTATTTATGGTTTGACTGGGACATTCTAGAGGGTCAATGCAGCTTCTTAATTATATTCTTAATTTTTAATTATTATGGGTTGACTGGGACAGTCTAGATGGCCCATGCGGCTTCTGAAATTATTATTCTTTATTCTTAACTTTTAAATGGATTGACTGGGACATTCTAGAGGGGCAAAAATGCATGCTTTTAATTTTATAAATCTCTTTAATGTCTAATTATTGTTAAGTTGTAATTTATAACCTGTCTTAACCAAAGTAACTTATTTTGTTTACTTATTCATTAATTAAATTAATTATTATTAAAAATTCTTCTTACTGTCTTAATTTTACGAGTTGTATGGGACAGTCTAGATTGGATTCTGCGTCTTCTAACCTGTCCTATATATATATATACTTATATATATATATATTCCCTATTCTATTTCTATATATATACTAATATACTATATATATAATATATATATATATATCTATATAGATATATATATCATATTATATATTATTACTATATTCTATATATATATTATATATATATATATCTATATAGAATATATATATATGACGTCACGATCGAATCTGAAAAAAAATCAAAAAATCAACAAAAAATCAAAAAAATCAAAAAATAATAAATCAAAAAAATCAATAAAATCAAAAATTGAATTTTTTTCTAATTTAAAATCAAAAAATCCCCTAACCCTGTCAGGAAACCATATTAAGACTCTTGTTATTTTTAAGTTTTGAGAGACAAATAATTTTCCAGCGATCGCGAGTACTTCGTGCCACACACATCACACTTAATAATATCTCTTCTACTCATGAACACATATCGGTCCGGAAATTATTTACACATTGCGATTGAAGTAACTATATATTTTATGCTATGTTACACCCTATAAAAAAAAAAAAAAAAAAAAAAAAAAAAAAAAAAAAAAAAAAAAAAACTGCCAATCAAATTCAAATTCGCAATCTGAAAAAATTCTATAAATAAGGATAAAAATAAGACCCGTTCGTAACTCGTAAGTTCATGATGTTTCTTTGTTTACGTTCAAACTATACTCAGTAGATCTAACTCTTACGTTACTGGACGCAATTTTTTGGAAGAAAATGAATTTCATTTTTTCTTATAAGAGTTTTGGTATGATTAATGAATTCTCGGATCAAATTCATTTTGAATCATGCTTTATTTGAATTTGATGGAGTTTTTTTTCAAACAAAGTTAGCTATAAGGTTTAAGCTTGTATTAAAGAATATTAAATAAATTGAACGAACAATTGGTGTATCTACTGTCTTACCTTGAATTGTTTGCTTATTTCAAAGATTTTTTTTGCTCTTTGCAGTAATTTCTTGTAACCCTAAATAACTCAGCCTGAGGCTTTAGTTAATAGCACTTACTAAATTAACTAGGTAATTGATTAGTTGAAGGTAAAGAGAATAGAGATAGATAGTTGAAATGGTTAAAAAGAAAAGACAATTCAGCTATTTTTCTTTACATTTTTGATTATTAATTTTGATTTTCACAAGCGCACCAAGTTAGGAACCATTATTGAATCAGTAAATCGCTTTATTGTTTTTTTTTGCGCCTAGTGAATTCTGGACAATTATATCCAATAGAGACAAAATTACAAATTCCGCTAAAACTAAAATAAAGATACTGTATATGTATATAGCCTAGCTAATAGTTTTTATATCCTAAAATACAAATTCAAAATAGAAGAATATATATGTGGAAGTTCTAATAATAATCCCACGTTCTTCTATGGTCCTCCCACTGAAGAGTTGCAATGAAACCATTGCAATTAAAGGAGTAATAAATTTATCTAAATACAAGATACATATCCTGTGAAGTAACTCGAAGCTTTCTTCTCGACGCTTGACCAGTCAGCCTGGGATATAAGTGGTCTTTCTTTTGACTGAAATTGATCGTAGAGGGATAATTTTGATTATGTTTTGAAGGCAGTCGTTCTAGAGGTGAATTCTTATGCCTGACTCTCGAAGGTTGTAAAATCATCTACACTCATGAGTCCCTCTACTAATTACTTTGAATAAACCTGGAAATAGAATTTGAGGGGATGAACTTGATCTATTTGTTATCCATTGTTTTGACCATCTGAATTGGAGAAATGCCTGCTTGTTTCGTTTTTAGCATCCCCAGCTACTCTTCGTCCAAACTCGGATGACCACGCAGGTGGCGGTTACCACTATGAGTGACTACCAATGATAGAGATGAACAACAATAGAATGCACTGACAGGTTTGTTCATTCTCCTTTTCCTCACTCAACTACACCTCTCTTCTGATCTCCTCTCATTCGTAAATTCACACACAATCAATCGCACTTCCAGACTCTCTGCCCAAAAAGAAACCCAAAGGGTCTCCACGCCGTCTTGTTAGGTGCTCTGAATACGCAAATTATATCCCAAACTCTTTATATCTACTGTTGTAAACCAACTCTGACTTATAGACGCTCTCTTCTATCTCGCTCTGGCGCAAATTTAAAAGGGTAACGAATCCAGTACATAAAAATTCTGGTAAAGTTCTAATTCTTCTTCCTTGAGCAGTTAAGACTTATGACTAGGCTGGCTCTCGCGCTAAGGTCCTTGTTTCCTTAGGACATGGGGGTGGAAACTATCATTTGAATTTATGAGGTTTGATTGCACTAAGATAAATCGCAAAAGAAATTCTGTGAGCATCACATTCCTAAATCATCCTATCTGAATGACCTCATAGGTTAAACGGCCTCTCTCGATTGCAACTTAACCATTGGTGGAATAATTCGAATAACTAGCCTGTTACAGTTGAAGTAAGTTAAGGCTTGCTTTACCTATATTTTATAATCAGTACTATCCTTATACTGTTCGCAATCATTCTCTTCTCGAAACGTTATCCTACACCGCCAATCTGGAATACGCACTTTACGGCGAATCTTTGTAATGTTGAGCTCTTATTCTGATAATGCATCATTGTTTGCGCAGATTACATCACTCCTGAAAGACAAAGATCTAAAGTCATACATTTTCCTCCACCTTGTTTTGCAAATTCCTGGCATTAATCTGGTGCACAACATAGAAAGGTATGCCATATATAATTATTTGTGAAACGTATTGGAATGATAATGTACAAAAGATTCACTGGGACATACAAATCTTGTGGCGGACATCAACAATGAAATTTAGCTCCTGAGTATGGCGCAGATTTTGGTAAAATTCATAGATTATTACTTTTGAAGTTCCTTATTATTAAATCTTTACAAAAGAGACTTGCTCCTGCTTAAATCCCATCAGTAAAATGCTCAACACGGAAAGCACTCCACAACAAACACTCTAAAATACTATGATGAGGAACAGCGATTAGGCATATTTTTGATTCCTAGGGAATTACCGTCTAAAATTTCTTCATTATTTGCAAGATTACTTCTGACAACACATTTTACAGCCATGTCTCTGGCCTATGGTAATTTCCATGAAGCCATGAGCAAATCTGATGTATCATTGATTTAAGTTGGGTTTGAACACCAAGAGTGTTGACAGGTACGAATGGAAATCTCTTCTGCATCATCATCATCATCGAGATGATGATCCTTGTCAAGAAGAATTGGATTTATCACATCTATATGTATATAAATGTCTTGGCAATTCCTCCTTTGCTCGGATGAAGCTTCTTTCTATCATCAATAATTGAATAGAATTAACTCTCGTATTATCTAACCTAGCAGTGGAATTTTCATCTTTTTTGGATTTGGAGAACTAAAACTCTCCTCAGAGAACCAACAATGCTGCTGCTCAAAATCCAAACCCAACAATGGCAGGTAATTACAGACCACAGCAATATGAACCCTCCAATCAAATCCCAACAAGGGAATTTCGAAAGAAAGACTATGGCCACATACAGTGGGGGCTCATGTATAGGCACTGCGGAACTCCAGCACCCCCTATTCTCATTTGATATTGATAACATTCAATAGCATTTTATATCATCATATACCTTAGTAAGCTCTTTCTCTCAGATACTATATATATTCTATAACTTATCTAGTGTTAGGTATAATATATCATCTTATCCCTATATATATATTACTCATATATATTTATACATATATCATCACTAATACACCTATATAATTATCTATATACTCATATATACATATATAACTACACATAATACTCCCTAGATATTAACGTATATATCACTAACTATCATATATATATATTACCTACTATAATTAACTATTATTAATGATTTATTAACCTATATAATAATATACTTGACTAAAGAGAAAATTATAACAAACTCCTCCAGGAAAAGGTCAACTAATAATATATATTATATATATTAATATATATATATATATCTCTATATATAAATAAATACTAACTATATATTACTTGAAGCTCGGTACAATCCAATCACAGTGGTTAGGCTACTATTCGATAGATCGGTCTTTGAAAGGGGATGTCAATAAAGAAGATATAGATCTCTATCGCATATCTTTCGCATATTTATTATTTCCTAATATGGAATCTTTCAAGTTCGGAGAGATTGCAAAGGTTTTAGAAACATAAAAACAAAAAAAAAACAAGAGATATTGAAAAGGGCTAATTGCAGGTGTATTACCTGATTCTAAATACATAATGAACTATATCTGAAAGAAAATCTACAGAATATAATGAACTTCATGCGAGAGATAAGAGCATTAAGTAGCAAAAATGATATATCATCATGTGGAGCTGTTTCACTTGATAGCTAGAGGTCCATACAAGAGGGCAGGTAAAAGATCGCTCTCTGGTAAATAACACATCTAATTCCTGTATGATAGCGACATCTATGAGTGTGAGGCATGTCAATATGTAGTAGGACCATCGACCCGGACAGGTAAATTGATCCCTCTCTGGTATATCATCCTTTCGCATGAGCAGTATTATTGGGTGTGAGGCCTGATTCTACATAGAATAGTAAAGATACAACGACAAGGAAAAGAGATACAATCTCTGGCATACACATTCCACAAGCATGAAGCAGTATTGCTTTGCAGATAAATCCGAAGTAATGTATAACCTTCAGGCATATACTCCCACACATACCATAACATAGTTCTTCATAGTATGAAACGCATCTCTAGAACTGAGAGAGAAAGAGAAGAAGAAAGTTAGAGAGACGAAGAGAAGAGACGCGATGAGAGAGAGAGAGAGCAACGAGATTACTCCACAGCATTGAAGAGCAGGAAGAGAGGAAGGGAGAAAACGAAGAGACGCGTAGACGAGAAGGAGCAAGAGGAGAGCAGAGACGAGAGAGAGAGAGAGAGAGAGAGAGGAGAGAGAGAAGAAGCAGAGATGGAGAGTAAGACTCTTAGAGCTGAGATTCTGCGTGAACTGCAAGATCGTTCTACATGTTCTATTCACACCTACTTCCTAGCATTAACTTGGGTTATTGGACGTGCGTTTATCAACATACCTCGTTGGAGCTTTATATCAGGCATACGTCAGTTCTAGACGCCTGCCCTTATCTACCACCGTATATCGAACAACAAATGCCACAATTAATCATATGTATAGTACAAAACATTATTATCAGATTTTATGATTATCTATAGTGTTTGCACTTCTAATTTCTAGCTATTTTGGATCGATGAGAAAATTCTGCGCTACTACAAATTCACCACTTTTCTAATTGGACTTGTACGGGCCTACAGGCCCGCTCATATGAAGGAATACGGTACAGACACATATTAACAGTCTATAACAGCATCTGAATCTTAAAAGCAATAATATATAAGAGTAAATATTCATCCTACCATACTCCATATTATATTACTATAATATACACTTTTGGGGCTGATAACCTCATATTTGCCGATAACAGTTATACCTATAATTATCTCTCTTTGGTGAACTTGTTAACGCTAACCCACAGCCCCGCTCTGGGTGATTATAGTATACAATTGGATCCATATATAATCATTTTAATCCTTGACTGTTTCTTATGCCGTCCATTAATAAAGGCCCCATAGCTCAACTTAATAGAGTATCTGACTACAGTATAGACTATGTTATCAGCAAAATATCCTATTATCTGCGTTAGATTATATATCTATTACCTTTAGCAGACTGAACTCTTCCCTTTATGCCTTCAAACCTTAATTTTTATATATTTACTCTCTCTAATCCTATTTGACTAGTTTTTACTTTTGCATGGCATTACCTTTCAGCTGGTTTTTTATTATTTATCTGTTTACCTTTTTATCAAAGTGACATTCTTATTAATAATTCTAGCCTAAGCCTAGCTCGCTAGTCTTAAGTCTTTCTACGCCTTATCTCTATTTTTACGCTCTCATCGATACTATCCAAAAAATGCTATTATTTTTTAGTACATATACACTTTTCTTTTATCATTCACTCAACTTGTTGATTTTGCAATTGCGGATTCGTCTGCTACGTTACAAAATGCCATTTATTTTTGTTATTTAATCCGTTTTTTTTTCAATAAGGCATCCTAACATAATCTTGCAGAACTTCGCTATGACGGACCGTAGTTTTAGCCGTGTTTTTGCATTACAGTAAATAATCACGACAGAGCTCGCTTGTGAGGGTGGCTTTAAATTCTACAAGAAGATAACTAAACCTACTAACTTTATTTCCACCCATAGGGTTGCGTTCGGCTCCGCAGTTCAAGCTCTGTAACGACGAGTTTGCAGTTCAGAGCTCTGTAGAAAGAGTTGATCATTATCCAACTAAATAACAATCCACAGAGAAGACAAACTTACCTCTTCACAAGTAACCCACAAATATAGCATGCTGAGGCCTCAGGTGCTCTACATCCTCTGCTTGATACTATTTACACTATGACTGGAGGGCGAGACTGATAAAACACCAAGGAATGCGAGATGCGGGCAACTTGAAATTACGACGAGGGCTGGTGGTTTAAGTGCAGAGTGTGGGACGGAGGGGAGAAAGAAGAGAGATGTGATAGGGCGAGGAATACGAGAAGGAAGTGGAACATCAGCAGTACTACTTGTGGAAGGCAGGGCAGGAGGTGGAGGAGTGGAAGGTGGCGGGAGAGGGAGGGAGGAGGGGAAAAGGGGGAACTGGATCAAAAGGGGGAAGTGGTAGAGGTGGTGAGAATCAGTTGGAGAATAAAGAGAGGGTGAAGAAGTCGGAGGTAGATGAAGTAGGTGAGAATCTTGTAGCAGGATGAGAAGGGTGGTGTATACCAAAGGAATCGGGTTAGGTTTGGAAAACAGTCCGAATCTTGGACGTCAGGAGGATCGCCTCACAAATAAAGCAGGCTTTGAGAAGGTCGATCGATCTTACTTCGGTGCGAGCTGGGACGCTGTATTTTGAAAGAACTTCTCCTTCCGAAGTATAACCGGCAAGGGCTCCGTCGTACTTGGGTCGGTAGAGGAGAACGGTCGCGGAGTCTTCTTCGACTAAAACATGGTAGGAGGAGAGAGATCTTTCGAATGGATCAAGAACAGTGCACACTTTTGCTGGCTGAGATCGGGAAGTACGGTCTCCAGGAAGAGGGCAACATCGTTGGATACAAACGGGCGACTGCAGGTAGCAGGTGTGGGATCAGCGGAGTAGCAGGAGGGAGGATAGCAAACGTTCACACTCGAACACATCGGCCCGGATAGAAGTAGAATCGAAATAATGAGTTCTATTAAAGTCTCAAACAGACATGAAATCTTCCTGTTAATCCGGCCGTGCGTATAGTCAAGCATACACCACATGGGAGACGCCTGTCCGAACATCAAGACTTATAGACGCATTTGCGGTGTGCCCATAGTAGCCAGGCCCGTTCAGGCTCGACGGTGGACACGTTGTAACAATCCGGGTTCAGCATACGCGGTGGAACTGGTTGTGTGGTGATCCTTCTCAGTAACGAGATGCAATGCATACTCCAAATCTTTCAGCGGACAGGACACCTGTCGATACAACGAGGCCTTGATCCCTCGACGTGACCGAGAGCGAGGAGAATAGCCACCCAAACAACCGACACAGAACTCCCACAAGCAACTCGTGACAAGTAAAAAGCATTTAGCACTCAGATTCACTAGCAGGTAAAACGTAGTAGAATGGAATACGTCTTCGTCTCACAACCGAGATGAATCCTATTAATATACAGGATGAGGCATATATCGTTTGTTCATGAGAAGATGACGGAAGAAGCGTCACAAACATCATATCTCATAGTCTTGAACACTCTCTATACAATTCCCATTGACCGGTGCAGGCAAGAAGGTGCTAAGGGGGTACTTGTGTATGCTTTTTGTACCTTATAGGCGGCTGACTTAAGCCATTACAGGCGGACCCAATTCGTTCTACGGTCGGCGTTAACTTTAAGGCCAACAAAACGAGCTGTTACAGTTTGCGTGAAGCCGCGCGCCACGGTGTGATGAAAGCCGAAGTGGATGGAATTGACATGAAATCCTTGCTTCGTAAGAGAATTTAATTAACGAAAGGACGATGCGGTGGCCTGTTGAATAAGGGTGATCTGCACAAGAGATATATATCTCTAGCCAACCGGAAGATTTGAGGACCCATTTGCGCTGTAAAGAGAAGAGTCCTGCTTGAAAGATCCGATATTGTCTTGCTCCTGGCACGTGGCGCATGGCTGCGTAATCAATGCCAGGAATGGGAGATATACATACAAAATTCATTCGCGAGAAAGGCATCCTAGCGTCTCGATACAATATTAAATAACATCTCCGCGCAGATTGTCGACTCCGTATGTCCGTCCCTGGTTAAATCCTGTCAATCAAATTCCGCAGATTCGACGAGCTTCACGGGTGGGAATACGTCTTTCGTGCGTGAAGCCATAGCAAAGGTTATTTGGCCTTATGGTACGTCAGGATATGAAACTCCGTCCTTCCAAAAAAGTAACCTAAATGGGCGACAGCAAGATACCATGGCAAGCACTCCCCGACCGAAAGTACTATACTCGTTTAGCGGGTTGGACGCTTGCGCGAAAGAAAGCAAGTGGGGACCATTAACGACCTTTGAACTGCTGGAAGCACCGCACCCAACGCGGAAATTCGGAGGGCATCTATCTGCACTCTCGGTTGGTGCGCGTTCATGGTGGGATGAAATAAAAGAAGTGGCGGAGGCGAGGACTTCTTTGGAAGCCTCAAAAAGCAGACTCTGCTACGAGGAGCCAGTCGACTTTTTTGTGGTGCTGCCTCTGGCTGTTTAGAGACGAATGAGTGCGGGTAAGCGGGCATTAAGAGGGCTGCCGCTGATTTCAGAAACCTATGGTAGAAGTTGATCATTCCCAAATATTGACTGAAGCTTGCCTTTTGATTTGGGGGAGGGAAGGGGCGGATAGCGCTACAGTTCCCTGCCCAGAGGGCAAACACCTCCTCGGCCGAGACTATGCTGGAAACCAGGAAGGTTGAGAGAAGACACATCCGAATACTCGCCTTAGTAACGGATTGAGACGTATTCCCGCATCATTCATCCTGCCAAAGACGGCACGTAAGTGATCCGCATGTTCTTCAGGAGAGGAGAAAGGCAACGAGATCATCTAAATAAGCCCCAGGCAAACGGAAGACCACGAAGGAATATAATCTATGAAGCGTTGAAAACTGGATTGAAGCGGCGCATCTCAGAGCCGAAGTGCATCTCTAATACTGAAGAAGGCAACGGGGTAATCATCAGCTGTCTTGGGACGTCTTTCGGGGCTACTGGAATCTGGTGGTATGCCCAAATTAAGTCCAGAGAAGAAAAGATAGTGCTGCCGGCCAGGTGAGATGGTGAATAGATTGTATGTGTGGGACGGGATAGCGATCCTGGAACTCGTGTCAGCTTCCAGGGCCCGCTAAAATCACCACAGGTGTCTCCAGTTTCCCGTATGTGCCTTAGGAACCATGTGTAGCGTGAGAGTTCCAACAACTCTTGGAGACGCACAATTACTTCCCCCCAGCAGTACATGTGTCAAAACTCGGCCTGACGGCCTTATAGCTTATCAGTCTAGTGGAGACGACGAGCCGAGGCAAAAGTCGGAGGGCCCACTGTCTCAATATGATGCTCGACAGAATGCCTTAACTGGCATGTTCGCAGAGCAAGGATGTAATCAAGAAGGAAATTCCTTCTGCCAGAGGGTTCAGTAGGGAGAGCTACCGAAGAAGTATGGAGGAACGCAATACGCAGAACACCCTTATAGATAGCAGAAGCAATAATAGTACCGGGAGTATAAAGAGAAGTATCACCATCAACCAGACGTCGATTTACGAGAAGGTCAACATAAGATTAAAATGTGAGAGGAAATCGGCACCGAGGATGGGCTGCGTCACTTCAGCAACGAGAAAAACCCTGGAAACTTGCGGCGGAGAAAAAGATCACGTGCATAACGCTTTCCATATACCGGGATGGAAGAGGCATTAGCAGCGAAAAGTTGACGAACTCAGAAAGAGGCATAGCATGAGTCCTGGGAAGGGTCTGGGAACCAGAAAGGGCTGGCCCAGAATCATCAAGAAGGAAAAGTTTAGAAGGAATGTCATAGATATCGAAGACATCCTTGTGCCAGTAGGAAGAGGAAGAAAAAAGAGTCCATGTGCTACGGTCGCTACTACGGAGGGTTGGCTCGTCGAGTTTCTCCTGAAAAGAGAGGGCAGGAGGATCGCCTTATTCCGCGTGCCTAGCGAAAGTATCGGTGATAGTAACTAGTACCTCATGCGGATACTGACGGCTGGCGGAGGAAGAAGAGCGGGGGGAACGAGGCCACGAGAAGGAGAAAGTTGGAAGGAGCTGCGATCAGGGAAGCCGAAAGTGTTTATTAATTACCAGCCGAAGTGATGGAAAGAGGCAGATTTTTTTCAGCCATGCCGTTTTCGAAACCGACTCCGGGGCCTCGGCGAGAATGCTAGAGCAAAGATTGTAGCTGCAACAAAATATTGAGGGTGGGAAGGTTGGGGCTGGTTGGACTGAATTAAGGAGGGGTGATGCATGGAAAAGACACCCCGCGGCAGAAGGCGGTTTGCGGGAGAAGGGGAAATGTGTTTGGGCGCAAGGCGCACCGCTGTTTGGCGGGGGAAGGAGAAACAGTGGAGACGGTGGTAGAGTACTGTGGAATGTGTGGGCGTGAAGAGGCGACAGCTGTTCGCGGGGGGGGGGGAAGAGCGGTTAGCGTGGCAGGTGTGGGAGAGCATCTGCGAAAACGTTGGAAATAGAGGTTGATCAGGTGGGTGGCACAACATGTCGCGATATGGCGGCAAGTCAGGAGAGTTTGTGGCGGATTCAGGAACGACTGCAGGCCGCTTGTGATGCCTTCAGCGGGCATCTTCTGGAAGGAAGAGTGTACGAATAATTTGCAACTCTCGCGGAGAAGGTGTACCCCCAACACCCAGCATTCTCGTGCATGCAACTCTGATGGTTTTTTGATCGCCCCAGGGCGAAACGCCTCAAGCCAGCGTCTCTACGTCCTCCTGGTGGGGGCCACGCGGTCCGGTAATGGTTGTCCTGGAGATGCGGCGTACGGGCGTGGTAGAGGCCCTAGTTTCTGCTAACCCGTCCCTAATTTGGCCACACAAGACTCTGGGAGAGCATTCACCACTCCCGCATATCTCTCCTTCTCGTCTTCGATGCAGGAGCACTGCCTGACTCGGCGAGTTCAGACCAAAGGTCAGGATCGTTAACAAAGGAAAGGTTGGAGATGTATAGATGGCGAGGACATGGTGAAAGGCGGAGAATTAGCGTAAGCGAGGGACGAGAAAAGAAGGCGGGAAAGCAGAATGGGGAGCGGCGGAGGTGCTAATAGGGCGGATCGCGGGTGGAAAAAAGCAAAGAAATTACAACCTTAGCTAGACCAAGAATTAAAACGAGATTGCTGCGATATGAAAAACCAAAAAAATTAAAAAAAAAAAAAAAAAAAAAAAAAAAAAAAAAAAAAAAAAAAAAAAAAAAAAAAATGAGTGAGTGTACAAGGTTTTCCTCAGCACACGAGGTGTGGCTATACTGTGGTTAGTAATCCATGCAAAGGGGTGATAATAATAATAATAATAATAATAATAATAATAATAATAATAATAATAATAATAATAATAATAATAATAATAATAATAATAATAATAATAATATATAATAATATAAAATTGCTAAGAACAATAAAAAAAAAATAATAATAATACAAGAATGTTATACAAATTACGTGTCTGTATGGAATACAGACTTTGCCAAGGTAGGGGTCAAACTGCGTTAGTTTGATGCCCGAACACGCTGGTGGCTGCTGCCGCTGCGACTTCTTTTGAGGCTGTTACGAAGGGCTTGAGTGATTTGATGCAGGAGGAGGCTGGTAGCAGCTACCGCTGCGACTTGTGGAGGCTGTTAAGAAGAGAGAGAGAAACGCAAACCCAACAAGTGGGTAAATCTACCCGTTAAGAACAATTGATATATAAGAAAAATATTTTTTTTATTGCGTATGTTAGCGACAGGTTGGAGCTGTAGGAGATTCCTGGTCTTGTTGTGTCTGATCAGGCTCTCGTCCGTGGAGCCAATCTTCACTCTTCTGGGATCACCATCTGAAGCTCGATACACAGTGGTTAGGTTCTTGTGCCCGCGTCTTTGAAGGGATGTAATAAGAAGTTGGTTGTTCTTTCGCAGTTTTATTTTCCTAATTCTATCCTTTACAGTTGGGGGTTGGACCCCTGTCCTAAAAAACAAAAAAAATAACAAGGTATTAGAACAGGGTAATCCTAGTTATTACTATTCTACATATGAATCATATACTGCAAAAAAGAAATCCTACAGAATATGATACTTATGCAGAGTAGCAGTTACAAAAAATGAATATCATGTGGAGCTTGTGGTAATGTGTAAGCATAACAGCGGAAAAGGATCCTCTCTGGTATACATCGCATGAAGCAGCAATTATGATGTGGGGCCTGTTTTCATGTGTTAGATATCACCGACAGGAAAAGGGATCCTCTCTGGTATAATGGACATTTCGCGTGAGAAGTATTTGGGTGTGAGGGCTGGTTCTTTCATGTGTAGCGCATACTAAAGAACCAGGAATAGGATCTCGTCTGGCATACATTTCCGCATGAAG
>JABUQX010020877.1:25000-48037 GCA_015478945.1 Trachelipus rathkii
CTAAACATTAGGAAATCCTGATAATATTGATTTGATACAATTGAAAAATAAGAACACAGACAACAACTCTAACGAGGGCAAAGCCCTAGATTTGAGGGAGCCACCTTGGCCTTTGAAAATATTAAACTAGAACCTTTACCTATACTACTATAAACTGCAAACCATAACAAGATGTTGAAGGATCACGAATACGAATAATAAAAGTTTGAGGAAGAAGGTGAGAAAACACACCTTTAAATTTCAATATTGTGCAATTATAACTTAAATCTGAACAAGAGGACCTCTAATAACTAAAACATCCAGAAGGGAAAGATTTCATCCCAATGGAGACCTAATTGCCATAATTTCCTAATTAATTAATCGACCTCTTAAAAGTTACGGCGTAAAAGATTTTTAAAGGGCAAAAATCTTGGACACGAAGCTGAAAACAACATATCTTTGGTATTTGCTCAGCTCATTAATGAAATTTTGCTAAGTTTTTAAGTTTTAACTTCCTGTCAGCTGATTGAAAAAAAATATCCAAAACTTATCTTCTGATTCCTGATGTTGAACCATTCTACCCTCTTCTTCCATAACAGCTCTTAATTGCAGTTATTAGGTCCCAACTCTAAGATGGAAGCCAACATCTTCCATTCTTTTTGTTGCACTTCATGATAAATTTCCTTTAAATGTTTGTGGATCTTGCCACCTAAATAATTAAATTATCAACAAAAAAAATTGTTCAACTAACATCTGAAGTACATGCATCATCACTTATAAGACTGAGCATGAGTGCTTGATTGATATAATTGGAGGATGAATAGGTGAGGATGTTGAAAGCAAAAACAATGGTTGAGTTACCGAAAGTTTAATAATTCCCATTTAACTTCTCAAGAAAAAAGCAAAACGATCTGCGGTGCTTCGATAGATTTTAACTTAAATCTGAAGGAAGGCTTGGCTTTATACTCTGGATATGATACCAAAATTGATTTGAATCTGAACGGATAAAATGTCTTATATAAGGAAGACATAAGATCCTGTACAGTAATAACCTGCCCTCTAAGGAGATGGAAAAGAGTTAGTTTTAAGAAAAGCAGTTTAAACACAGACCTGACCCCTTTGATTGATACTTGTTTCATGAGTTTTTTATTAACAGGTCTGTGGGATCAAATATAATTTTTATATTCAGAGGGAGATACTCTGAACTCTTCAATATAATACCATTAATTGTGGCTGAAAGACATCATCATAGGCCTTACTAAATTTTTTCTTTCTAAATTTTTATGAACTCTATTAAGTACTGAAGAGCAATGTTATAGTTTGAGGGCAACAAGGGAAGTTTATCTTCATCCCATGGAAGCTATATGATATTTTTCCGTCTTTGAACTCTTTACCATCTTTGAATTTTTCAATCTGCTTTCAAATATCTTCGGTTTATTAACTTCACGAAGGCTCAAGTAGAACTCTTTCGCCTTTTTTAGCACGTTGGAGTTGACTTCATCAAGCACTGGTGGGTGAAAGCCAAAAACTCATCTCAAACACAGATGTTCATTATTATATACACATGCCTAAATGTGAGGGCTGTGTATTTAGGTCTGATTTCAGATATGTCTTCTGCTCCTTCGTGAAATAATTGACGGTGGATTTGAACTCTTATTTGATTATTGTAAATAATTAAAATTATAATTTCCCAAGGAAAAGCGAGAAAATTTGCTAACCTTAAAGCAGATCCACTGCATACATTTAATCAATTCTTGTTGAGGGAAATACTCTATTAAATCAATGCCTACTAAGGCATCCAAATAAAAAAATGAGTTATTAGACTCTTAATAGCCAGAATCAGCCAATTTGTAAGATTTATTTCTTAAATTAATTAGAGCTTGATCTACGAGCCTAATCTCATAACTTAGTTGAAGATCCTCATCCAACAAGAGAGGAGGGTGAAACCAAACTGGGTCCAACATAATATCTTCATTCATAGAACAGTCTCTTTCATAAATGTGGGTGGTAACCTAAATAAGGTTTTAATATGTATAACGTGCTTTGCATGATTCCTCTTACAGATAAATACTGGTTTGTCAACACTCTTTTTAGTAGAGATAGGACCGTTTGTGAGCCACAGTCCGCACTAGGCATCGAACTGAAGTCGAAACTTTTTACCTCTACCGACCCTTATAGTAATTGATGGCAACAAACATGGGCGTAGGCAGGATTTCCTTTAGGGGGGGGGGCAAAGGGTTGAGTTGATATATATATATATATTATATATATATAATATATATATATTATATTTATATATATTAATAGTATATAATAATAATAATAGTTAGTATAATATATATATATATATACTATATTCATTATATATATATATTATAATTATATATATATATAATAATATTTATATATTATATTAAGGAATTCATGGTCTTCAAAATTGCTGTAGTATTTCTTTTATTTTTTGCCATTGTTTTTAATTGTTTAAGCTCTGAATATCAACGGGCACGCTTCCGTGATTGATTTAACAGCTTTGGGCAGCGCCAATGGTATCGACATACTGAAGTTCTAGCGCGAGAATATGTCAGAAGGATCCAGCTGTATAAAAGCACACAACTAGTTTACTTCACCATATGAAAACGAAAACACATTAACACTTTAGAAAAAAATTAAAATAATACGTTATTAATTAGTAATTACAAACTTATTATCTATCGACTTTGATTGTTTTTTTCAGTTTTTGCTACTACAAAACCTTAAAACGTCGTCTGGCAAACATATAATAAGGTTCATTAATTTTTTTATTTCGCAAAGATTTAGGGAGGGGCAAGTGCCCCCCCCCTGCACCCCCTGCCTACGCCCATGGCAACAAATATAAATTATTGGTACTTTGGCTAAAACTAAGACATACATTTTGTGAGAGTGGGGACTTTTCCTTTGCTTACAAAGCAGTAAATGAACTTCTTTCTATTACTTACTTGGCACTAAGAAAGTAAGTTGCTCCTCAAGTCCAGAACACTGATCTACAGCATGTTTAGTGCTTGAAACATTTACTGCATAAGTTTATTTCATTACATTTTTTAATTGATGAAATCATCTGTGGTAAAACATTGCAAATTCCGTCATCACATGACTTTAGAAAACAAATTTACATGATCTTTTGAATAACTTTTGGATTTTAGAAGTGGAGGGATTCATTATTATGGAGAAAGCTTCATTTCCAACGTCAGCTACATTAGTATGAGTTTTGAAATTTTGCAAAGAGAATTGGAGTCAAGTCGTATTATTAGATTTTAAGGACTCTTTATCCTTTGATTTTCTATTTTAAATTGATTATAGGCCTATCACGTAAGTATTTAATTTTTTAAAATTTGAAATAAGCATTTATGCAGATAAATAACATAAGCATAAACTTTATTAGTTATTTGAAGTTTAAACAAATCATTTTTGATAACTTCTTTTATTAATTATCGAAAATTTTGATTTAAATCAGGATAATTAGTGTTCAACTTGCGGTAATCTCCTTTACTACACATTTAGGTAATTTTGATAAAACAATGTGGCTAAGTACTACTAACCTTGTAGACTCCCAAGATATTTGAGGTTATAACAACTCTCAGTTTTGTAATTACTGTTCTGATTCATTTAAGTAAACCCTTGTCGCATTATATTTTGGGGGTCAAATACTGGTTTTAAAGAAATTTTTTTTTAATATTTCTCAATGATAAATATTTTTTATCTAAAAATTTCTTTAATCTCTAGAAGTTCAAGGGTCCTTATTATAATTTATTTGTCCCTATAGAAGAATTCTGAATCAGAGAGTATGCATATCCTTTATTTTTATTTTAAGGTCGGTGAGGTTTAAATGGAATTCATTTTAATTTTCTGTAAATCTAGAAATCTCTTAAATTTTGAAATGCGAAGGTTTTATAAGCAACTTATCAGTTTTCATCGCCTTCAAAGAAACCACAATCTATAGCTCTAATTATAGAGATTCAATCAAATGAGTGCAAGTATTTTTTTGAGGGATTGCATTTTGATCCCCTTTAGATTTTAATCACGTTAATTTTTGAATTTAATTTGAACATTGAATCTGACTACACTCATCCTCATTATGAAACTCAGGAATGATGGAGTCAACTTCATTATCATTATATAGTTTTTTTATTATACTTGGTTATCCTTTAGTTTAATATCTTTTAACAACGATTCTATTTAAATACAAAAATATTTTACATAATTTGCAGGTCTTTTTAATACTAGCACTATTGTTCAGTAAGCCTACTCCTCTATCTGATATCGATATATATCTACTCTGGGCCTTGAGGGAAGAAATGGCTTTGAACCGTGCATTAGATAATTTTTTTTGTCAACTTTATCAAGAAGGGCTTGTAATCTTCTGGGTCAACTTTCAGCGAAATTATGGGGCTAGAATGCACCCACGGAAAATGAAATCTTGAGAACAAAAAGAGGAAAATGAAAGCATGGCCTACGTCACCTTAAGCAAATTAATTTTATTTGAAAATTTTGAAAGGTTTAGAAGACCAAAAAAAAAAAAAACTAAAATTTTGCCACATACTCCAAGATTTTTAGTCCTCTATCAAGTGATGTTTTTGAGAAAAAAATGAAAGATGGCCTATTACCACCAGCAAATTATTTGATGTGAATTTTGAAACTGAAGACCAAAAAACAAAAAAATTTATATTATTTTGAGTTGAAAATAGATCTAGGCTTACAAGGCCTAAGTTTGAGTTTTTGAATTTTTTTTAGGAAAACACAGGGGGTGAAAGGGAATGGTTGAGCATGATTGCATTGCTTCTCTCTAGCTCTTCATACCAAAATTTTTTGAATTAAATACCTAGGATTAACTAAACTTAGGACAAAAAGCCAATAGGTTTCGTCTCGACAGGTCTACGCTGGCTCTACCCCTCTCTATCTTTTCAAATGTTTAAATAAACCTTAATTTTAAATTAATTTTGTAATAATAATACACAAAATATCATAAATGCTATGAGCAGTTGTTTAGATTAATTATAATTTGCAATATTGCTAGGCACGAGTTATCAAGAACTTGCAACAAACCCGTTCGTCGAGACCCATATAGATTACATAATGACGCAAATTTAATCTAAAGCAGATTAATTTAATGCAAAAAATCTTTGAAAGATATTATGACTAAAAAATATATATAATAAATGAACGAACAATTGTGTATCTATTGGTCTTGCCTTGAGTTTGTGTTTCAAAGATTGGCTGATGATTATAATTTGCAATATTGCTAGGCACAAGTTATCAAGAACTTGCAACAAACCCGTTCGTCCAGACCCATATAGATTACACAATTGGCGAAAATTTATATAAGAAGTAATAATTAATGAACAAAAAAAAAAATCTTTTGAAAGATCCTGAACAAAATCATATATTTAAATAAATGAACGACAATTGTGGTATCTACTCGGTATAAAGAGAATTTTACTGGAGATTTTTTTTTTTCTCTTTGGTAATTTCTTGAGCCTAATAACGTCAGCCTGAAGCTTAGTTAATATGCACTTACCTAAATTAAGTAGGTAAGTTGATTAGTTGAAGGTGAAGAGAATAGAGATAGATAGTTGAAATGGTTGAAAAGGAAAGACAATTTACCTCGTTTTCTTTAAATTTTTTATTATTAATGTTTGCATCAGGGATGGGCGGAAAAAATCAGTTGAAAAAATTCATTGATTTTTTCCACTGAATTTTTCACTTGATTTTTTTGGCTCTAAACAATCAATGATTTTGCTTTTTTTTGATATTTTGCTTTTTTATATATATTGTTAAATTTTTGGATATTTAAGTGATTTTATTTCAATAGAAATAAAAAATTAAGAATAAATTAATAATCACTATCAAGGCTATTCTGTTTCAAATTTCTACACTATAAAAATGTTTCACAAAAGATCTTGTTTCAAACATGTTCTTTTATTTCTGATGTAAAACTTTATCATTATTACAAATAACTCTCTTTAGTGTTTCTGTGTCATTGTGTCATAGACTATTAAGCCCTATATTTTAAGAAATTTTTGAGTTAGATATAGTGCCTAGGGATTAAAAAATACTTAAACGAACTTAAAAAGTTTGTTTTACAAATTATATTTCGCGTGACATCAGATTCTCAAAAAAATCCAAAAAATTTAAAATTGATTTTTTCTCAAAAAATTCCCAACCCTGCCTTGATTTTGATTTTCACAAGCGCACAAGTTAGGACTTATATTTTAATATTATATAAATATATATATATATATATATATATATATATATATATATATATATATATTTTTGTTTATATAATAATATATAGAGACATAAATATATTTATTTATATAATATATAGTATTATATATATTAAATATTATATTATATTATATTATATTTATATATTATTATTATATATATATATATATATTATATTATATATATATATATATATATATATATTTATATTATATATAAATACTTTAATATAATATTATGTATATAATATTAAGATGATAGTATATATATATATATAAATAATATATCTCTTTGGGTTTAGATAATAATATTTAGCGACATGAAGATAATTCTAGATATAATCTAGTCAAAACAAAAGTTGACAACTCTTGCTTTAGGGAAAGGATTCTCATAGAAAATGATCAAGGACGGCCTTGCCTACTTAGAAAACTTAACCAATCGCAGTTTCGAAAACAGCTGATGAGGTTTGTCTGCCAATGAGAATTAACAAATGACTTTACTTTCACCGAGTTTGGCCTTAGTAATCGCCATAATAGAAGTAGTTTCTATAAGGAAAAAAATATTTTTGTGTAAACAAACAAAGATAATAATATAAGCCTGAGTAAGCTTATTTTTGTGATCTGTCAAGAAGTCTGTGTGAATCTAATCTTAATATGTTAAAGAGCTGTTATTACAAATTGATAATTCATGAAAGTAAAAGTAATTATTATTATTATTATTATTATTATTATTATTATTATTATTATTATTATTGTGTGAATTAATGCCTCAGCAAAACTAGGCATATGTAAAATTGTGTAATATCTTTGGGGTAATTATAGAGTTCCATCCAGTCTGATTAAAATAAAACTATTAAAATTAAATGTACAAAAATGATATAAATGAATTAATTTGATTTTTTTTTTTTTTTTTTTTTTTTTTTTGTACATTTTAAAGTTTCATTAAAAAAATAATGCTAAGAAAATTATCCTATGACATTAATGGTACATTAATATCTATTTAATATATATATTATATATATATATATATATTTATATATATATATATTATATATTATTATATAATATATATATTATATATTATTATATATATATATAAAGGTACTATTACAGGAGTCAGTATTTTCTGAAAAAATTTTCTGTTTAAAAAAAATTTCTAAGTTCAGAAAAGCTTAAGTTAGGTTTTTTAAGAAAATTGTTTAGTGGCAAGCTTCTGGTATAATTCCAGAAGCTTGCCACTAAAATTTTCTTAAAAAATTTAACTTAACTTTTCTGAACTTAGAAATTTTTTTTGAACAGAACATTTTTTCAGAAAATAGTGGAGTCCTGTGCTATACCTTTAATATTATATATAATATGTATATATATATATATATATAATTATATATAATATATATATATCTATTATTAATATATATATAGTATATATATTATATAAATATATATATTTAATATAGTTATATATATATAATAATATATATATATAGTAATATCTGTTCTTAAACAAATATTTTCTGAAATATCTTTTCAAAATTATTTATAAAATTCTATAGTTTAGAAACCAGTTCAGTTAAGTTAAGTTTTTTTAAGAAATCTTTAAGAATTCAATCTTCTGGAATTATGTCAGAAGCTTGCCTGTAACAATTCCACCGAAGACTCTCGTTATCCATCAACTTGCAGCAAAGTCAGCTTTTCAAAGCAAAAAGGTCATGATATTTTCAACCCTTCTGACTAGTAGCCAAACCAACAAGCGAGAAGAGAAGTTCACACCAGAAGATTGGTTGTTCAACGTTTATTGATATGTTTTTGTTTTATTGGAAAACAAGGCATTGTGTACAGAGGGGATAAAGCAGAAGGGTGCTTTATATCCGCTTGCTGCAGATAATCTGGTATTTTCTTGAACTGGTCTCATGCTTAGGTTGCAAAATTATGATGTAATTTTTACCAAAATCATATAGAAGTGTATTGAAGACAGCAAGGCAGAGCTGAAAGTAATGAACAAAAGAAAAGGCCACTGGATAGTTAACTAAAAGGCCCCGACTGGATGAGGCTCGTTTTGGACATTTCTTGTCAAAACCCTTTATCAAAGCTACTTAAAGTAACTTGGTTCTATGGGCTGTGATATCCTTTTGAAAGACCTTCATGATAGAATAATCTCAGCGTGATGGTAGATAGTACTCAAGATGCATAGTTGTTATGGACCATTGGCGATTTGCATCCGCTATGTCTTTCAAAGGAAAGATACAGTATGTTGAACAACTTTTTAGAAATAACAGTAGTCTATGAATCATCTGGATTGGCTTTGTATGAGCTTATAAAATCAGAATTAGCCCAAGTGTGGCATTGCAACAACAAATATTATTGCTTGTTCATTTGACGGAGCTAACAATATGAAAGGTTGTTCTACAGTCTAACCAAGCTCAGTTTCAAAAAGGAAATGAAGATCTATTTATACTCATTGTATTGGGATACTGGCTGAACTTGGTAGTGCTGATTTAAAAAGTAACTTTGCTCCAAGCAGAAAATTATTTGGATTGGTGGAAGAATCTGCTGTTTTCTAAGCTCGTTATACAAAGAATGGCCCGTATGGGAGAGGGAAACAAAAGAAAACATATTGCACACATGAAAAAATGCACAGTTTGCAAAAAATAGGAGCCAAAGGTGGTGGTAGAAACATATAAGCTCTTTTCTTCAATTTATCGCGTGAGGGATTTTAAGAAGTGGAGGATAAGTTGTAAACGCAAGAGACACTATCATTTTAAATTACTGTTTTCAAAAGAAATATCAATGGAAGTTTTGACTGCAAACCTAAATTCATGGCAAGAAATTTAATCAGTCAATGGTCCAAATTTGAAAACCAATTTATGTCTATTGTTTTATTAGATTTATTTCTTGTTATTTCTCCCATTTCAAAATAGTTACAAAGTAAAACCATTGACTATTCTACAGCCTGGAACTTGATAGAGAAGCTGCTTCAACAGGTAGGAGATAAAAGGAGTGATAAACACTTTCAGGCTATGTATTCATAATCAAAATATTATGCAAGTACAGTTAATAGCAAATTAGAAGATAACAGTATTGTTGATTCTTTGTATAATCCTAGATTTAAGGAAAATTTTTTTTTAAAGAAAAAGGTACGGTAATGCCTGGTGAAAAATCAATAGATGAAGCTCCTGGAATCTCAACAGCTCAAAACTATAAATTGGTCTTTTTAAGTGTTTTAGATTGTGCCAGGACAAGTATCAAAGAAAGATTTAGCCCAAACAAAGAAATTTTAGAAGATTGCTCCCGGTTAGCCAAACGAAATTTAATGAAATTGTAATGCTTGATAGTTTTCCTATGGAGGTTCTTTGTAGTATTTCTAAACTTTGTAAAGTTTAAAGAAGTCAGTTATTGATAGAGCTGAAATAGTTTGCAGATCAGTATGAAAGTTTTACAATGGCTGAAAAAACTAACATTAAAAGAAAACAAGACAATCTAAATGGAGCTGAAGAAATCTGTGAATTTGGCAATGTAGAATCTAAGAATTTGAAGAAGACGAAAATCTTTATGGTTGCTGCTCTGACAATAAAAAATTTTTGGTGTTTATATGCGCCTTTTTTTGTGTTTTTTTTAATGTTCATGCGATCAGATCTCGTTTGATGTGTTTTTGCTTCTGATCTGGTAGTTTTGGTAGGGTGTTACATAGGTGATTGTGCGTTGTTGGGTAGCTGGTTTGTTGGGTCATGGGTGATCTTTTGTTAATGTTGGTATTGTCATTGCATTGTTCTATCTGTGATTATTGGGTGGTTTTTTTTAAATATAGTTAATAGTTGAGATGAGTATTGCAGTGTACTTAGAGGTCTCTGTTAGAGTTATGGTGGTGATGTGCTATGAGACCTGTGTTGTGTCCTTAATCTTTCTGTGTGCATTGAATGTAGGAGAAGAGAGCTTTTGGTTTGTGTGTAGTGCTTGGATAATAGATGTTATTGATAGATGAGTAGCCATGGACTAGTGAAGAACTGACTTGTTTTGTTATTAAACAATTTTTCACATATCAAATTATCTTTCTTAGTTTGCTGTGTCTGTCCTCTGTACTATCAAGGTATTGTAGAGCCATTTTTTTTTTTTGTTTGATAAAATAATATTTTACAATTTGTAACAATTAAATCACAAATAAAGAGGACAATGTTTTTCTTTTCAATATGCTTGGTTTTTTTATTACCGGTTGTGACTTGTGTTCCTTTTTAATATATATTTGCTGAGGTATTACAGTAGGGATTTAGACTATAGGCTTCAACCAGTGTGTTTTGGTTGCCTAACTAAAACATATTGCTCATCTCATTTTTAGTAAATAAACCACTCGTAAATTAATTAGTATATGTCTTAATTTTTCTACCAGGGAACTAGTTTAGGTACAGTAAAGAATGAAATGATTAAATAAATTATTTATTGTGAAGTAAATTACATCAGAAAAAAATTACTTTTTTACTCAACTATTTTTCCAAGTGACGAAAATATGTTATAATGTGCTTTTTAAAAGCTGTAGCCAAATTCTTTCAAAAATTACAATATTATAATTTAATCTATTTTCCTCTAAATTCCCCGTAAGGGGTCCCTTTTCAATTCTCTAGTTGAGGGCCCCAAGGAGCCAGTCCCAGGTCTGCATGTGGTATAACGTGGAGTGGTACATGGTTGGATTAAAGAGTGGTTTGCGGGAATAGAAACAGTGTGTACAACTAAATGCAATAAGTTTCATGGGAAATAGTGGAAAGAGTGGTGTGCAAACAGGTTTTCAGTGTCTGGTGCCACTATTGTTCCTCATTATATAATGATTTAGACCAGGGACTTAAATGAAATGTTTCTAAGTCATTAAGAGAATGATACCAAAGGTGGCCACACCTTACGTTAGGAATAGTGAAGGTGTATAAAGATTCAAATGATCTTGATAACGTTTTGATTGGTAGATAAGTGGTTCGAACTGAATTTTATAGTAAAAAGTGTAAGGTTCTTTCACCTAGGTTACTCAAATAATGAAAATCGATAATGAATGGGGATTGGCTTTGGAGTCTGTGGGCCAAAAAAAATTAAGGTGTGATTATAACAGGCAGTAACTTTGAAAGTAGCTAATCAGTGTTTTGGAAGCAAGGAATAAAAGCTAATAGATGCTGGGCATAATAACTCGAATGTTGTTTACAAGAGCAAGGAAGTAAATTAGTAAACTGTATAATAGCTATGTTAGGCCAGTAATGAGTATTTGTGTTACAAGTTTGGGCCCCTTTATTTAAAAGAAAGACTTTAGATAGCTTTGAGAGGAGTGAACATAGAGCACCACAGGTATGATTTCTGGTTTGAGGGTAAGAACTGTAGATGAGGAGGAGAATTTAGGAGTTTAGGAATGTTTTCTGTAGAAAGGCGTTTCTCAGAGGGGACATGATTCAAGTCCTAACAAATATTTAATCTATTGATCTATGGAGAACCATAAATTTTTCCATAGTAGAGCACAGACAGGTGACCAGGGAGCATAATAGGAAAATTAAGAAGAAGAAAGTAGCCATCTTGATATAAGAAAGTATTCATTCGTAAATAGGGTTGTTAAAATTTTGGAATGGTTTTGCCACGGATGGTTGTTGGAGTGCAACTCGATGCAACATTTAAGATAGGGCTGGGTAGGTATATGGGTGATTTGGGGTATCATATAGCGTTTTTTTATATTTTGACCTAAAGCCAAATATGGCATGGTTCTTTAGTTACTGTAGTTTATTACAGGTTAATGTGCATGTTATCTAATAAAGTTATTAAATGCTGTAGTGTGGTTAGCATGAATATATTTTAGATTAGTTTTCTTTAGTTTTTTATTTAGTTGTAGACTGTGTGTTTTCTGTATATTAGTGATTGACAAGCCCTGGTTGCCTTGTGGATTTGCAATAGCGTGTTCGTTTGGTGACTTTGTCTGTTGGCATTGACTGGGACAGTCTTGATAGGGCCCATGTGGCTTCTTACTGTCTTTTTTTATTTCTAATGTTCTACTAATATATTTTTATATAAAAATGTTATATTATAGTAATATATATTATATATATATTATATCTATTATATATATATATTTATATTATATATATATAATAAATATATATATATATAAATATATATAGTTCATGGTAGCTCAGTGGACTAAAGTGAGATTCTGATGTTAAAAGATCTTTAATTTTACTCTCAGCGCCAGAGTGAGTTTGAATCTCAGTCTGGCTAATTATGGATGGATACAAAAGTTGCCTGCAGAAATAGTTTAGTGATATTATATTATATATATATATATATTATTATACTATATATATATTATATATTATATATTATATATATATATGTATATATAGTATATATATAATATATATATTATATATAATATAATTATATACTATGTTATATATATAATATATATATATATATATATATATATTAATATTATATATATAATATATATATTAAATTATATATATATATCATATATTATTATATATATCTATATATACTTATATATATTATATATATATATAATAATTATATATATATTAATATTAGGTGTATATATATATATATATATAGTTTTAAATTTCAGGATTAAGGTTACTGTTATTTAAATAAAATAATGCCTTCTAAAAGTGAATCTTGGGTTGAAAATGGTTGTTCAGAGAAAGTTAATTCCGTAAGGATATCAGAGATAGCAGAATTAAAAATAAAGGAAGAGGATCAGTCGCTGGAAAAATGTGGAGAAGAGGATGAAAACGATGATGAAGAGGATGACGATGATGATGATGAAGAAGAAAATGAAAATTTTCAAGATTCATCTTACCCAATGGATCTTCCTTTGGAAGTTATAACTACCATTGAACCTTTTAATTATTCCTATCCCCATCTCAAAAACATGTCCAATGGTGTACTCACACATAGGAATATATTTACAGAACAAGAAAGGGAAGTTTTAAGGAGAATTGTGGATAAATATCGTGAAATTGTTGACACAAGAAGTAGAACACGAGAAATATATTTGGAAAAGCAGAATGTTTGGCAACAAATCGTGGAAGAATATAACAGTACAGAAAATATATTAGTAAGAACTGAAAAAGAGCTTAAAAAATGTTGGGATAATATGAAATATAGAGCTAGATTAGCAGAAAAGGAACAGCAAAAAGCTGAAAATATTCTTAATAATCGTAAATCTCCAGACCCTCACCAAATTGCCTATAATGCTGTCCAAGCAGCATTAGAAAAAATGTCATCAATACAAGCCCAAGGTTGTCATGATAATTCAAATGAACTTAATGGTATCAGCAAATCTGATAATAATGCTGTCAGTTTTGACACTCGTGATAGTTGGAGCTGCATTGAAAAAAATTCCTTATCAGAGAATGGAGGTTAGTAAAAAAATTATTTTATATTTTTGTGTTATGTAGGAAAACCTAAAAACCAAAAACATTTTTTTTGATGTTCATCAGGTACCCAAAATTAATTAAATAATTTAATAAGGGCTACATGTTGAAAAACTATAATAGTTATTTTCAATACTTGATTATATTTAATCTTACTATTACATAAAGTATAAAGGAAGGTTTTTTTATTATTCATTGTTGCAATGCATCATATTTAACATATTATATATATAATATATAAATATATATATATATATATATAATATATATATATATATATATAATATATATATTACGGATGTAAGAAGGTTGATTTCGACGGATAAGAAACTTGATTTCATAAGATATAAATTTCCATAATAAATAAATTACACTAGTTTTGAGTTCGTGAGAACTCTTGACTAAGACCCAAAAATATTAGATTCCCCATCCGCCTAGCACATACTATTTCAGTTTTTAACTCGATGACAAAATCCATATATTTAAATTAGCAATTTTCCTTTGAAATTAAAGAGTAAATGGCAGATGTAGGTGTATGTTAGAATTCTCCTATTTTATTTCAGAATACCAGATTTTATTTAAATTAAATAAACCAGGATCTAGGTCTTCCTTATGTTATCCTTAAAATGAAATGACCAAGGTGCTATCCTATTATTTGCTTAGATATTATATATATATATATATATATATATATATAATATATATAATATATATTATATATATATATATATATATATATATATATATATATATATATATATATAATATAATATATATCTATATATATGTGACAAGATGAAAACTGAACAAATCTGGACACAATAGGAAGCCCTTGTTAGTAGTGGACAAGAGAAGTTTATGGATGTGCTAAACAAGGAAGTAATTAAGTTAACATTTTAAAGGTGAATTGAAAAGGTGATGAAGGAAGGTAAAGTGGAAAAGAGAGGTGTTATCCAAAGTGTTAAAAGCATATTATGAATTTCAAAAGAAAACATTGTTTGACCACCGAGTGATCATTTGGTGAAAAAAAGTAGACAAGCGGGACCCACGTTGGAGGAAAAATTAGGTAATGAACACTTTGGAAGAAGGATGAATGGGGATTTACAAGTGAATAGAACCTTTCTGGAAGGAGACGCGAAAGAGTAAAGGGAAATCTGCCATAGAATAATTGAGATGGATGGTGCTTTCGCTAACTGATTGAAATGGATGTGAGAAAATCTGCTACCATGGCCAGTTAATGAAGAGGTGATAAGTGAATATGTGTAGTTTGATGGTGCAGAAGAATTAGTATTTCGGAATGAGTAATTAGTAAGGAAGGACAAATGGATAAGAGTGGGTAAATGGATAACGAAGGTAAATCTGCAGGCATAGATGAAATAACTGTGAAATGATCAGAATGGAGGCGAAATGGTGATTGAATGATTTGGAAGTTATGATTGAGAGATTGGAGGAGAGCAGTAATAGTACTCTTAAATAAGGGAAAGGGGGATAAGGGGAGCTGTAGGAACTATAAGGGAATTAGTTTATTGGGTGTTGTAGCGAAAGATAATGCTGGTATTGTTGGTTTGAAAGAGTGATGTCAAGTGACTAAGGACTAATTGGTGAAGAACAGGGTGCGTTTAAAGTAATAGAAGGTGTCTGGATCAAATTTTACATTGAAACAAATGATTGAGAAAATGAAGGAGAAGAAGAATAAATTGTATTTAGGTTTCATGGACTTGCAGCAGGCGTATGACAGGATAATAGGGAAGCTACTTGTGGCAGGTGTTAGTGATATATGGTGTTGGTGGTAGGCTTCTGAATGGAATCAAAAGTATGTATGACAATAGTGAAGTGTGTGTAAGAATAAATGGAGTCAAAAGTGATTGGTTTTAATATTAATAAGAGCGGAGTGAGGCAGGGATGTCTTGTGTTTCTCCCTTGGTAATTTACTTTGTATATGGGATGGGTAATGAAAAGAATTAAGAGGTGGGGTGGCAGGGGATGGTGTGTTTAGAATTGATATTAGAAGGGAGCAGAGATGGAGGTGCCCTACCTATTATATGCAGATGATTTTGGGTTTGTGTCGCAAATCAGAAGAGAGTTTTGAGAAGATAGTTAGAAGAGATTTTGGCAGGTGTGGTAAAAGGAGGGGTTTAAAGTATAACATAGATAAGAGTAAAGTTATGGTTGTGAGTGAGGATTGTCCTCAGTGTGAAAGTTGTTAGGATGGGTGAGCAACTGGAACCAGTGTCTTAGTTTAAATATTTTAGGATATATGTTGGATGAAAAGGGGACGGATGATACAGAGTGTAGTGGAAAGTTGTGAAATGGCAGGAAGGTGCTGTGCAATTAAATCATTGGTGGATGTAAAGGGACTTAAGCTCTTGAAGTTGCGGTAGCGGTTTTCATGAGGAATATTTGCCAATACCTGTGTTTAATGAACCCATATTAGTAGTGAGGACTATGGTCTGGAAAATAAGAGGTGCAGATCTAAAGTTACAATATGTTCAGATGGACAATCTTAGGGGTTGTTAAAGTGTGAGAAGGAATTTGATTAAAAATGATGGTTGAACATTATTAGAGAGTTTGTTGGTGTGAAAAAAGGGGTAAATGAGAGAATAAATGGAAAGGATGTTAGGATGGTTTGGTCATGTGGAAGGAATGGATGATAGTCGGTTGGTAAGGCGGATGTATAGTGGTGAGTGTGTTGGGAATTGACCAGCTGGTCGAGACTGAGAAGAAGTGGATTGAGGGATCAGTAAAAGAAATGCCTGGAGGACAGAAATGTTGAGTTTGCAAGAGCGCGAGAAGAAAGGTGCATAATAGTGTGAATGGCGGGGATTTGTGAGGGGGTATGATTGTGCCCACCTGGGCCAAGGGATATGAACCCTACATTTGACGAGATGCCATAGTGAGGTCCATAAAGCCGGGTCCCGTAAAGCTCTAAGGTGGATTTTCTGACGCGGGACAAGTTCTCCACTAAAAGTATTAAGGGTGGTAAGGCTAAGCTTTTTTTTGTGACTTGCATCATATTCTTCTACTACTTTTCTGTTTCTTGTGCATTGCTTGCACACCTTACCCCCAGGCTTGGGAGAGAAGGTGGTGATGAAATATTATATATATAATATATAATATATATTATATATATATATATATATATATTATAATATATAATATATATATATATATATATATATATATATATATATAATATATATATATATATATATATATATATATAGCTATATATATATATATATATATATATATATATATATATATATATATAATATAATATATATAATATATATATATATATATATATATATATTTACATATATATATATATTAGGGATGTACCGATACCAGAAAAGAGGCCGATACGATACTCCGATACTCTATTTTTTAGGTGCCGAATCCGATACCGATACTTAATTAATATAATTAAATACACAGTAATAAGATAAACATTTTGTGCACTGCTAGGCAATCAGATCGCATTTCCCTGTACAAACGAATACTTAGTCAAATTTATTATTTCATATTGGTTTGTGCCCAAGTATATTTATTTTATAAACTTAAAATAGTTAACCTTTAAGAAATAATAATTGCAAATATTAATATTAATAACTTTTTTATGTTTGTGTTTATTTAAAAAAATATTCCATTTCCATTTGCAAGTAAGTTTCATTTTAACAAAGTTTAGCTACTAGCTTTTTATGTTTTAACATTGATACAATTTACAAGAAGATTCTTTAACTAGCTACAAATAAAAGAATAAAATAATGAAAGAAGAGACCTCAATTAATCAGCAATAGTCAAAATAAAAAACGCAATTACATCAAACATGACATATAAAATACCCTTTAAGATAAGATATCATTCAATTACCTGCAAATTCAAAAAATCACAAATTGTGATGCAAAAACATAAGCTTTCCCTAGTATCTGGCGAGAGACTGTTCCTATTTGGGGTGTGTTTACTTTCCTACCTACACTATAAATACGCTCTCTCTTCGACTGATGAAGAAGGTGCTGATAATTATTTGCCTGCAAGCACTAATAATAATGAAAACCTTGGCCCATTTTCATGCCACCGCATGAAAGGATTTTCTTCTGTAGGCAGCATCTCATGTTTTCGTAGAGCCTCATCTCCTCTTTCACAGACTGCAAATTTGAATTATCTTTGCTCCTTGATGACTGTCTCTTCAGTTTTTACGATGAAGTTCCCTGGTGTGATTCCTTTGAAGGTGAATGAGATGTCAATGCAATTTCGGCCATGAACTTATCAAAGTCTAACATATCCAAATCCTCATTTTCAGTAGGTTTATTTGCTTGAAAAGCCACCATCGCACTTATCATTTGTGTTGCTGGTCTGAAGATAACGAGTTCTTCACTACCTGCCTCCCTTTTTTTTTTTTTTTTTTTTTTTTTTTTTTTCAAGCGAGCAAGCTCCTCGGTTATGCTATTTTAATGCATTCTAGAAGTGGTTCACCGTCGGAGGTGCCATTCTTGTGGGGTTTCAGCTAGCTTAAGGAATTCCTTATTAGAACCTTTTATTTATTTATTTTTTTACAATTGTCACCGCCGCTCACGGGCAGAACTCTATTCAAGGAGTGGGTGTTGAACGCCTCAAAAATTCATCTAACGCAAATTTACGCAGATGAGCACAGACACAGGCTTTAAAGTGAGGGAAAAATTAAATTGAGTAGGAAACACAGATGATGGAAGAGAATTCCACAGAACAGAGGTGGCAGGAAAGAAAGAAGCACCGCAGCGAACTAGTCTGGAGTTACTAATATCAACACAAAACTCATGTGCCGACACAGCACCCCTTGTGCTACGAGGGCGTCGTAAAGGTGCTGGTACGCGAGTGGAAAGTTCCCTCGAGCACTTGCCGCTACAGTACCTATAGAAAAGGGATAAAGCACCAACATCTCGCCGCAAATATAGAGGGTCAAGTGAACTAGAAAGTACAGGACAGTTTATAAGTCTTTTGGCCTTTGACTCGACCCTACAAAAGCCGGTGAAAACCAGAGCCCCCGCCTCCACAGATATTGAGAGCAGTACTCCAACAGGGCAGATGAGACCCTTGTATAGGTGGAGTAACTGAGAAGAGGAAAAAAAGTCTCGCACTCTAAACAGAACTCCCAGTTTCTTTGAGGCCGCCCTAGCAACCACTGTGATTTGAGGTTTTCAATACATTTTTTTGTTTATGTTAAGGCCAAGGATGTTTATATTGTCAACAGGAGAGACGAGAGAACCGTCGAAAGAGATAGGAAAGTTAGGTGTCTTAGAGAGGGAGATTTGTAGAAGTTGGGTTTTTAAAGAATTAAATTTCACAAGCTTGAGACGACCCAACCCTGAAATTATATCCAGATCAGCGAGAATAGAATCGGAAAGATTAAGACGGACGAGAGGCAATTTCTAGAAGTAAAAAGGGAGCAGAATTGATACGAGTTGAAAGAATGAAGGGTCAAGTCACCGGCATGAGTGGATAGAGTTAGTGTGCAGGTGAGAAGATCATTGATA
The DNA here is from genome assembly GCA_015478945.1 of Trachelipus rathkii. Classification (NCBI taxonomy): domain Eukaryota; kingdom Metazoa; phylum Arthropoda; class Malacostraca; order Isopoda; family Trachelipodidae; genus Trachelipus; species Trachelipus rathkii. Next base: position 44,165 of record JABUQX010020877.1, read on the forward strand.
AAAGCAGGAATAAAGTAGGAGATAAAACAGAAACCTGAGGACACCACTATTGACAGAAAAAGAAAGTAAGTCGCCCCATCAACAACAGCCACCATTTGAACGATTTGAAAGAAACTAGACAAAAGTAAGCAAACAGAGAAGGAAACGTAGAGAAGGGAGCTTGTAGAGCAACGACGATGACATACCCGTCAAATGTCATGAATATTCAAGCGCCACTACACAAGTTCTTTCCGTAGTTCCTAAGGGCGGAAAACCAAAATCTGTTAAATAGGAAAGTATTTCGCCAGTAGATCTCGCGAGCACCGAAAGCCGTATTGGTAATCAGAAAGAAGGGAAAGAGATTCAGATGATCTAAGAAGTGGAGTGTTGAGAAGGGTTTCCAAAGATCTTAGATAGAATACCAAGTGAGAGTATTAGGGCGATAGTTAGAAGGATCAAGAAAGCAGCATCATTTTTTCGGAATGGGTCCAACATATGCTCGCTTCCAAAACTGAGGTAAAGTATTATTACTATTGAGGCACAGAAAGTATAATCGAACGAGGGACGGGGTCAGCACGGAAGGCACATTCCGTGTCAGAAACTCGGCAGGAGGAATGTCCATTCCGGGCCACCCACCTTCCTAACTTTATGATTTCAGGAGCTCATGCACCGATCAAATGAAATGACAGGTAAAGGCATATGACACCTGAGAGGAGGAGGAGAAGGAGATGCCAGAAATCGTCCAGGGTTGAATTAGAGGGGGAAAAAGGAGGACCCAAAGAGATGAGTGGGCCTTTTCAGTTTGGATATTAACAACAGAATTGCATCAGAGCGAATAGAGGAGGAAAGATATTTCCAGAAGTTGTTAGAGATGTTTTTGGCAAGAGCTTGAAAGATTTGTCAGTGTAAGAGAACCAAGGAGGTCATGCGCATTTTTGTTTAATGAAAGTCCGCTTTGCTCGTCGAAGAGTTATCCCTGCAACGATTTCTAGCTGAATGAAAATTGGCAAGAGTGATAAGGAGAACGAGAATTTTTCCACACCCGATAAGCATTGTCTCTAGCCTTGAATGGCCAGAGAACAGCACGATCGAACCATGGATTTGAGGAGAAAAAGATTTAGTCCAAGAAGGAGATGAACCTGCTCATCCCATTAACAAATACAAGTTTCCACTTTATCGGCCAGAATCTGAAGCGTCTTAAGAGTCAAAGCAGTCACCTCAATTATAGTTAGCGTAGAGCAACGCAATGCCCCCCAATCGGCCGATCAAAGTGCCAGAAAAACCGCATAGGGCAGGATGGAGATGTTGGAGAGAAAGTATTAAAAATTAAGTGATATTAAGGTTGTGGTCGATTTACCGATAGGAGCGAAGGGGGTATTTATAGAGAGAAGGACTAGTGGTAAACAGTAGGTCGTGTGATTTCAAGAATCGTTGGGACGATCGGAATTGATGTTTAGTTATTAATCAGTTGCTCCAGATCGTTGAAAATCTTAATATTCGGTTCCTTCCCACCTTAAATCCAGCTAGAGAGAAACCCATCCATTCAGTGTTGTGAACATTGAAATTCCATAAATAGAGGACCTCAGTATTTGAATGAGAAGATATTAACAGTTTTGTTGAGTAGTAGAAGGTAATCAAAAAAGGCATGAAATTCTGTTCTGTTAGGAGAACAGCAGCAGAAGCATAAGATTATTGCAGTAGAAGCGAAGAAAAAGTTTTTAAGACCACAGTAACATCGAAGTTAGGGAGATTCGAGGATTCTTGAGACGTTTGTTATAGGAATGTTTATACTTACAAGGCACATACTCCACCCTTCAAAAGGAAATTATAAAATAAGTTATAGTTGGATATATAAAACGAGTTGAAGGATGAATTCTTACATCTGGGTTGCAGACAAGAGCATAAAATTTAGGTTTAGAGTTAGAGAGATAGTATTCAATGGATGCAGAGTTAGAGTTGCAAGCCATTGATGTGGTAAAGTCAAAAGAAAGCCACACCTGTGCAAATCTGCTATCATACACGCCCACGCGCCACACGCCACAAAAAAAAAAAAAAAAAAAAAAAATAAAAAAAAAAAAAAAAAAAAACAGAACAAATAGGACAAAAAACAAGGGAAAATGAGGAAAATTTATTCGTACGCTAGAACCTAAATTTTAAAACGATAAAACCCGTGTTACAGCAGAGATCTAAAAATAATAAACAGAAAGTATAAAAACGCTCAGCCACTCACAAATAAAAACGTAAAAAAAAAAAAAACTATTTGATCAACTAAAAAATGTAGATAAATCTGATATAAATTATAATAAATGGCTGTCCAAATAGTAAATTTTACGCTAAAAGACCAATTGGAGAAAACGCTAAAAAATCTAATTAAAAAAGGAAATCGAGGAAAAAAAAAACATAACTTGTACTAGCTATCTATATCGAACTAGATTTATAATTGAATCTAAAAGTTTCTCATAATTTTGCACCCAAAAGTATAAGAAGTATTCGCTAAGTATCGGCCATTTTAACGATTACCATACCATTCAAAAATGGGCGTACTTACCATACCGTACCGATCCGATACTATATCGTACATCCCCTCTTAATATATATATATATATATATATATATATAAAGAAATTGATGAAGATGTGTACTTATTACTGCAAGAGTAACATATCCCAACTTGCAAATTTCCCCACGAGAGAGATCGTTAATGAAGTTATGGCTGCCAAATAATATGAAACTTCAAATCACCATTTCCTGCATGGCTGCAAGGTGGTGTTGGTGTGTGATAAATACTAAAAAATATCACCACCATTCACAAAAAGAACAATATGGTAGAAGGGGGTTTTCAGTCCCTTGCCACCAGAGGAAGAAAATTTTGAAAATTTACTTCATATGAATCGACCCGACCGCTTTGAGAAACGCAGCTTCACTTCCAATAACTTAATATTCTAAATTTCTTCTTTTTAATTTCCTTTTTATATTTAATTTTCCAAAATTACCAAAAGATATGATGTTAAAAATTCTGTAACTCCTCCATCCCAGACTTCAAATGAAATTAATTTAAATAGCTACATAAAATTTTGCATTTCAAAATCTTGAATCGTAAAAATATAATTTTCCTTTAAGTTGTTATTGTTAACAGTGTTGTTACTTTTAACCAAAAGCACTCTCTCTTCTGAAAATATGGTCAAACCACTTCTACAGTAGACGTTTCAGATTTTATTCTTTTCAAAATATAATACCAGGCTTTTCTTCTTCTTTCCAATCTCTCTTTCTTCTGGCTTTTCTGCTTTTCGCTTCCCCTCTGGTTTCCACTGTGTCCACAATCAAAGACGGTCAAATCATATATATTATATATATATATATATAATATATATATATATATAATTATATATATATATCTAATATATATATATATATATATATATATATATATATTATATATATATATAATATATACATATATATATATATATATATATATATATATATATATATATATATATATATATATATTATATATATATTATATATATATTATATTATATAATAATAATATATAATTATATATATAATATATATATATATAGTATATATTACCGACTTCTCTCAAATAATTCAAAAGCAGCTCTTATCCCAATCTACCGTTAAAAGCCATCAACACCCTACTCAGCCTTATTAGATTTTCTACCAACTAACAATGAAACTAAGTTGTTTCATCCAATTACAAAGCTTGGAGAGAATCCTGTCAAGACACTCTGTGCTATACCCCTCCCGATGAGTTAACCAAATTCTGTCTCCCACCGTATTCAATTCCGAAAAAATGTTCCAAACAATAGAAAAGGACTAATCACCAAGCTGAAAGATTATTCGCTAAAAATACAAAACAATCTCTCGGTG